>JAJQOW010001845.1:0-31816 GCA_037975125.1 Latrodectus hesperus | reverse complement strand
ACAATAAATATACCGTATTTACGCGAATCTAATGCGCATCGTTTTTGGCCAAATGTAGTATTCAAAATTGGGGTGCGCATTAGATTCGAGTGCAAGGTCAGCAGTTCGCCGATGACGTCAACCAAATTTCAATCGTAACATTGGATTACCGTATTTCTCGATTAAATTTACCTTTACATTTATCGTTGACACATTATTACATAGAGGATACAAACTGCAGGGTATGTAGTCAAGAAATGGAGGGCAAACAGAGAAGAATGTCATATGACGCTACTTTCAAACGTAAATTAATTCTTTATGCTGAAACAAATGGCAATAGAAAGGCAGGGAGAGAGTTCAACGTAGCTGAGAGCAATGTTCGCTTGTGGCGGCAACGGAAATTGGCACTGTTTGCAACTAAAGCTAGTAGAAAGAAATTCACTAGCCCTTGCAAAAGAAGACATCCTAAAATTGAAAAAAAAAGTTTTGGAATTTGTGCATGAAAGAAGGAAGAATGGACAACCTGTGACTTGTGACACTATTAGAAATAAAGCAAAAGAGGAGGCTGATGTTCTTGGAATACCGAAACAAGAGTTTAAGGTTAGCCGTGGATGGGTAGATCGGTTTATGAAGCGGATGGACTTATCTCTAAGACGCCGTAAAACAATATGCCAAAAGCTTTATGCAGATTTTGAGGGAAAACTACTAACATTTCAGCGGTATGTCATCACACTTCGGAAGGAAAAGAATTTTTCAATGGGGCAAATTGGCAACGCTGACGAGACGCCAATTTGGTTTGATATGTCTCGTCACTACACCATTACGCAGAAGAGGACTAAGGAAGTTATCATTAAAACTTCGGGATGTGAAAGACAACGCATAACAGTGATGCTGGCAATAACAGCAGATGGGTGCAAACTTCCCCCTTTCTTAATCTTCAAACGGAAAACATGCCCTAAAATCCCCAAGAACGAAAAGCTGTTCCCAAATGATGTCCTGAGTCGAAACCAAGAGAAGGGGTGGATGACGGAATCGTTAATGCTTGATTGGCTTCGAAATGTATGGGAACGCCGTCCCGGTGGATTCTCCAATCCACCGTCAATACTTTGTCTGGACGCATTTCGTGGTCATCTCACCGACGCCATAAAAAAGAAGATGCACAGCCTAGGCAGTGATCTTGTTATCATTCCTGGAGGGATAATGTCTGGGTTACAACCCCTGGACGTTAGCATAAATAAACCTTTTAAGGGGTACGTTCAGGCGGAGTACGAAAAATGGGTTTGTGAGCCAAACCATGAATTGATCCCGACAGGAAAAATTAAGCGTGTTACACCGCACATTGTTGCACACTGGGTTTCTGCTGCCTGGAAAAGCATCGAAACACCAATGATTGTGAAATCTTTCAAGAAATGCTGCATTTCAAATTCATTGAATGGTAGTGAAGATGACGTGCTCTGGAATGCTGAGGATGATGATGAGGAGGAGGAGGAAAGAAGAAATGAATCTGCCTCTGAGGAAGAGCGCTGCGAGGATTCCAGTGATGAAAACATTAGTGAGTAAAGACGTTTACTATTAATCACTGATTGTAGAAACTGTTAGCTAGATAGAAATGTTACGATTTATTTCATGTTCATATTTTACGATAGGTTCCGTATATACGGTAGTGGTAATTAACAATAACTGTTTCACATAACAATAGCCTACTAATAGGTTAATTCTATGTTCTGCTACTTTATATGTATAAATCCATTGTTATATAAAATATGGTATCTAAATTTAAATAAAATTATCATACCATTAATAGATAGTTTATATACAAATCCATTGTTGTATAAAATAAGATTCAATTCCTCATACCAATGATGCGCATTACATTCGCCGACAAACAATTTTTTATTATTAAAAGTTTTAAAATGGGGATGCGCATTACATTCGCATAGGTACGGTAACTTCATCGAAGGACTGAGGATTTTTATTTCTCAATATTTTAAGTATGAAAGTGCTTTTTTGTAGCTATCATACAACTATCTGATTAATAAAATCCTCTACCCATAAAGTTTCTCCCGGTGATACAAAATGTTTCAAAATTTAATTTTCATACTACATAAAAATATTTTTCCCTGTATGTGAGTGGAAAAAGAAGTTTTAGGTTTTCTGTAGGTACCATTCTGTAATTAATTATGAAAGTACAAAATATTTCCTAAATATTAATATTTATCGTTAGTCAAAGGGAATAAATTATTTATTATTTAACAAAAAATCATTTTAAATAAAGCACTGCACACGCATAACATAATCTTAAATTTGCAGTTTTCAATAATTTACTCAGTGTGCAGCATAATTTTATTTTATTTTCCCATTAATTATATATCCAAAATTGCGGTTATATTCAAGCAAATTCTAAGTCTTTGTAACTTTTTAAACGTTTGTTATATGTAACAAAGTTAAAATAAGAAGTTTATTCCGAGTTAAATAAAGTTGGGGCATTCAAATTACTTGAAATTTAGAAAAGAATCAAGAATTTGGATCCTAATATTTTTTTAGTCATTCAAAAATCTCCCATCTTTAACTCAAGATTCATTATTAGAAAGATGTTGAATTCTATAACATTTTACATGGAAAAGATTTATAGAAATTTGTAAAGTCTAGATTCCGTTTCGACAGATGAATTGGAAAATAAGAATTGCTCGTTAAGAATGCAACTTAATGCCTTTGACTAAATTATTATTTATTGATTGTAACTTAAAATGTATTTTAATTAATTTGAAATTTCATTCATTGGAATTATTTAGGAATCTATTAGAAAATTTTGATCTTTCATATGCGAATATAATATGATTCATCATGTTTATAATCAATTCTTGGATTACACTGTGATTTTTGTAATTAGTATTCAGATATTAAATTTGCATTAACACATTATGACTATGTAGCTGTAAATGGTTCATTTAAACGAACATTTTTATTTAGGTTCTTCTGGAAATTTCATTTGCATATTTTTTAATAAAATTAAAAAATTTTAGTGGAAATTATTTTTAATTAACCAGTTTTGAAGTCAAAATTCCATTTAAAATTTACATGAAATGATTACCTAATTTTTTTTGTTCTAGTTAAATTTAAGTAAGGCCCTACAATCTTCCTCTTGTAAACTTCATCTGTAAAACATATTAATATTATTTTTTTTACGTTACAATTCATTTTCTTTAATTACATTCTTTTGCATCTTAAATTTTCAGTTTTAACTCCTTTAAAAGCTTTTAGTACTTAGCAATCAAGTTTCCAAGTACATATTGCGAAATCTCACTGATAAGGCCTTGCGGGTTTTAACGGCTCCTTTTTTATTCTCTGATAACGCTTACCTCTAAAGGTGGAATGGAAAGTAATCTACCATCTATTTCCTGCCGGCGCGCGTGAACTTTGGAACAACTTTTCTGATTGTGGACAGATGTGTCCATGTTTGCAAGCCAAAAAGATTGTGGCCACTGTTGTACTTATATTTTTCAATCCCTTAGTGCTTGTTCTCGATATAACTTCAAATATGGATTATAGTTCTTCCTATTTTATGGAACTGAATACAAATTGATTTATCCAAGAATTATAATTCCTTCCCATGTTTGAATCATCGAAGCTGGGAGTGCCTTTACAAATGGTTTAAACGCAAACAAGTAAGTCAGTATTTATACTCTGATGTGAAAGTGCTCAATAAATTTTTTTAAATTAAAATCGGAATCATTTTAAAACTCTGTTTTCTTTGTATATTCTACTTTATATTGTAATCTATATAAATCTTGTGGATATTAAAAGCATTATATAAACCTAAAGGAGGAAATTAATATTGTTGAATACTAAACTTTTTGATATAAAAGAGACGTAAGGAAATTGATTTTTGTTTTTCATTATGTTTAATTGCGCTTAAACTATTCACATGTTATGTGAAATTTGTATCATATTGTTTTGTATACTTTCTTCTTGCATTTACACTTTCCTTTGGGACCCATATTTATTCGAAAAGACCGAGGGAAAATACTGAAATGAAAATATTACGATGACTACTTATATGCATATAATTTCATAAGTCTGGCGAAATTAACGTTATATGTAACGCATTCATTAGGTTGGATCATAAAAATTGATATAAGGTTTAGTTAGAAAAAGTGATATTTTATAAATGCTTTAAGTATTGAAATGCCAAATATATGAAACTTTTGTTATAATAAATATTTTGTAGTTTAAGAAATCAAAAATTAAACTTCAAATTATATATATATATATATATATATATATATATATATATATATATATATATGAGGTGAAAATGCTATTAAAAGCAATTTCCTGTTGTATTTACTGCTAGAAATTACATAAAAAATTTAATCACAGAGTTAAAAGAATAATTTCTAAAATCATACATGCTTTAAAAAAATTATATTAACAAAGTTATATGCGATTAGAATCCTTTTTTAACATGCAGTTTCTTATAGTAACTGAAAAAAAAATTTGTATTGATCGGAAACGATTATTTATTAATATGCTCCTTTTTGTAAGAATTTTAATTCTGCTATTTTTAATCATTAAATTACCCTTTTTTTTCAACTTACTGTTCTGCTCATAGGGATAATTTTAACATCTATATTGCAAAGCAATCCTCTCTCTCTCTCTAATAATTTGAGAGAAGGGTATAACTCATAATATCTATCAATATAATAAGTGTATTAGTTTTTGCTTTATTAATTTGATTTCATTTTAATCCTGAAAACAGGAAGCATATATGTATAATAAAGAAACCGTTATATTGTTTTGAATAAATGCAAATTTATTTTCACTTAATTTAGAACGATTAGTTAGTTGCTCATCGATCATTTTTTATTTATGAAAGCTAATTAAACCGGGACCTACGGTTTAAAGTGGATTTCAAACTACTAAAAACAACCAAGCCTAAATCGGGATTCGAACCCACGAACTGTCGAAAAGAAGGCAAGAGCGATAATTATTCGGCTACCAGCTCAACAATTAAGAACGAATACTGTACAAAGACATCTTGACACATAAGAACTACTTAAGGTTCGTTAAGCATAACCAGTGCTATGTCAAACATATACTGCCAATGAATTGCAGTTAGCAAATCTTAATCATGTTCATTATGACCAATGCAATGCTTTTGTAAATGCACATTTTCCGTTGAAAACTAAGCCAATCAACACACATCATTCTAAAACAAACTGTAAATCCTCGTGCACAGCGAGAAATTTTTAAGGGGGTAAGCTCTCTCACTTCACATTATTCCTCACAAAATGAGTTTCAAATTTCCCTCATTATTTTCAAGGGAATCTCTTTATACTTCTCTCTCGTACTTCCTCTAAAATGCAATCTCTTTATACTTCTTAGCTTTGCTACATATCTTAGTATCTCTTAATAATCCTTGAAAAATATGGTGATCAGTCACAAAATCTCTTGTTTATTTGACGATTTTGTCAAATAAAATGTGCTGGCTTGTATGAACATTGATAGATAAATTAGTCTGGTCTACTTTGTGTGTAATCTGATTAATATTAAAGCAAAGTGTACCAATGAATTTATGTAGTTTATGGTAACTTGGACATAGTAACACCTCAAATAACCATTAAGTTTCTACGAATATTTACCACTTTTTTTTAGATTGATATACTTATTTTGAAGAAAAAATGCTTTTTTTTCTTCCCATAGACTGTACCAAATATCGTAATTACTTTTTGAATTACATTAACCGTGTATTTTAAACAACTTATATTTTCCTATACTTGATATGACTTCGTTACTAAACTTAAATGTGTATTGTTTAAAAGTTTTGCTTCTTTCATAATTATAAGTCATTATTAATTTTGTAGTTTGTCATCTAATATGACATCAAATTGGACTTAAAATTTTAAATATTTATTCAAAATATTTTTGAAGAATATTAGTCTAAAGTAATAGTAGTATAGAATAGTGACACAATATTTTGACTATATTGGATTGAGAAATAAATATAATTAATGTTATTAAATTATAAGGATCTGTTACGTGAATCATCAAATCTCAAAAAAGCTTTTGTTTATTCAAAATTTAAAAACAGTGTGACTCTTAATTTAATCCTTTTTTTAAATCTTTGGTAAACATAGATTATATGTTTAATAAGTGGTTCTAATTAACAATGATGACCTTAAAATGTAAATTTTAATCAACTTTAATGAAATATACCTCTCTCAATTATGGAAAATAAGTTCAATATAATTTCGTATGTAGCTGTGTGAAGTTTTATATGCCGAAATTATAATTGACTCTACTTAAAATTGCTAAGCTGTTTTATGTCTATATTTTAGTAAAAAGAAATTTTGCATTCATTTTTTTCTACTGTTAGATATTAGTAATAAAAAAAGTTTAAGCACACATATAATTACAATAGTTCTATATATCAGTACATTTTAAGTTCATAATAAAAATATTTATTTAGTCCAATACATAAATTATTTTTGCAAGTTTAATCTCTAGTAAATGTATACATCTTTAATTGTATTTTTATATTTTGGATATAAGGATTGCAAAATCGGACCAAAAGTTCAATACCAGTATTCGGTATTTTTTTTAAATCTTAATACCGGTAGTAGAAATTTTGGTAAAAGAAAGAAATTAGAAGTTTCTTTTATTTGCCATTTTTTAAGAAAGAGAAAATATCACAAAAAATTCCATTTGTAACTTATAAGTTATAAAAGTATATAAGAAATCCCGAGAAAGTAAAGGAACAGGGAGCATCTTATGCATTTAAAGCATAAAAAATTTAAATATCGCTTTTTAATTTGTGATACTACTATAAATTTATGAAATGTGCTCTTAAAAAAGTAATGCATTTATTGTGTTGTCATTAAACCTGAAGCATAATTTTGTCTACAAATTACCAACTGACGGAAACTCTTTCAGCTTCTATTCCAAATATTTACCTCTACAAATTCCTATCTTCAAATATAAATCAATTTCTCGTCAGATGGTTTTGTATATAACTGATTTCTGTATTGTATTTTGGTTTCCTGAAGTTTTTTTAGTTATCGCTAATTATAATTTTTGTTCAAGAGACAGTTTCTTTTAATTATGGAGAGTTGCATTATCTTCGATAACTGTACCGAATTCTTCTAAATGTGGATAGGTTTGTGTATAAAATTTTTTTATTAACTTGATCAGATTTAAATTGATTAGTCATTTTTTCTTTTTCATTTTCGTTTTTGAAATCTTTATAATTATATTAATATCGTAAGACAGTTTCTATTTCGGTATGCCTTTCTCTTCTGTGGGATTTTTTAATGAAATATATAATTCTTCAGATTGGGATGTTTACTGTGCTTTCAGTGATTGATTGCAACATGAAATTTATTGCAATAATTATTAATAAATTAAAATTTCTTCGATATAATTCCCCCACAGCTAGTTTTATTGGAAGTAAAGCTGTTACGGTTATAGATATTAAGTCCAACTTACTATCGGAAAAAATTAATTTGCAAGTTTAAGTCGATTATTGCTTTTTGGATTAGATTTTTCAGTTTCAAAAATCCTTCCATTATTTGGATTAAACTTTTCCAACGTGTTTTTTCAGTTAATATCTTCTTTCTGGGATAAACCATGTTTTCTTAATTTAGAGTACAGCTACTCCCCACTTTTTTTCAGCTTTCATACTTCCAGAGACATGTGTAAGTCCTATTTTTAAAATAACTTTTTTTGGGTGAATATTTTATTTAAGTAGCGTCTATTTTTTACATTTGTCCATTCATCAAATGTAAATTCTTCGCCATTTACTTTTAACCGTATTAACTCGTGTTTCAAAGAATTACGAACTTCGTTACTGTAATTTATTATATTTTTCTTTATAGTGTTAATCGCTGTTGGTAGATTTTTAAAACATCTGGCAGATTTTTCTTATTTCAGTAGAAGTGCAAAGCATTCGAAATGGCAATCCGTCTAATGCTGTCATCTTACTTATAATTTCATCCAAATTATCTTTTCTTCTAAATAATCGAAAATCTCTAATGGCTTAGTATTAGAAACTGTGCTTAGGTATTTATCTTCATCGCAATTAGATTCTTTTCCCTTCAACGAATTTGTATCATGCTTCTTTTTAAAATGTGCATTTTGTCCGCTTGCACTTCCTCCACTCAGTTTAATAACTCTTGAACATTTTAACACTGTGCCATCGTATTCCTTTCGTCTTATAAATAATGAAACCAATCTGAAGTATTCTAAACAGAATTTTTATGTCCTTTAAAGTTATTCTTATTCATTATTGTGGATTTATTGATTATGAGTATACCAGGTGTATGCATATCAAATGAGACGATTGGTAACAGATGTCGCCACGCATATATACAAACATTACGAAAACGTGACGCGTGATTTTTTATAGTTTGACATTTGATACTCACGTTTAGTTTATATTTGGACAAGTTTCAGCGTGATTTTTTTTTTACTGTGTTGAAAATGTCGAATTTTATGCCTTCCGACCAAGATTTGCGGACAGTATTAATTTTTTGTTACCATCTGAAGAAAAATGCTTCCGAATCGCATCAAATGCTTGTAGAAGCATAGGGTGGCAATGCTCTGAGCCGTGCGCAGTGCTACATGTGGTTTGAAAAGTTTCAAAATGGTGATTTCAATGTGAGAAACGAGGAGCGTGGCTAACCAGCAAAACAATTTGAAGATGCTGAGTTGTAAGCATTACTCGATAAAGATGATGGCCAAATACAATGACATCTTGCAGAACAATTGAATGTTGACCAGAGCACTGTTTCCCGTTGTCTCAAAGCAATGGACAAAACAATAAAGGTCGGTAGATAGGCACAACACGGGCTAACGGAACTTCAGCAGGAAAACCGAAAACTCGTGTGCGAAATGTTGCTTGCCCGCTATAAACGCAAGTCATATCTCCATCGTATTGTGACTAGCAATGTAAAATGGATTTATTTTGAGAATCCCAAGCGTAATCCATCATATGTTGACCCCGGACATCCGTCCAAATCGACCGTAAGGCTGAATCGCTTCGGCCGCAAGACAGTGTTGTGTATTTTCTGGAACCAGGAGAGAGGCCATTCTATTATAAGCTTCTCAAACCCGGCGAAACCGTTAATACTGATCGCTACAAGCAACAATTACTTGATTTCAACGATGCTATACCCGAAAAACGCGAGCAATAAAAAAAACTGCAACACAAAGTGACCGTGCTAAACCAACCAAGGACATTGTTAAGGCGCTCTGCAGAGAACCCTTAGCGCATGCGGCTTATTCTCCAGACTTGGCTCCTTCCTATTACCACCTTTTTGCATCATTGGCTTCACTTCTTACGAAAACGTCATATCTTGGCTTGATGACTGGCTGGCCTCAAAAGACAGATAATTTTTTGGTGTGGTATTCACAAATTGCCCGAAAGATGGGGAAAATGTGTAGCTAGCAATGGATATTATTTCAAATAAACAAATATTAATAGTTTCGGCAAATTTATTGTGTCTTTTTTTAAAACAATCGTCTCATTTCGTTTGCATACACCTGGTATAATATAGCTGCAAAAATATTGTGAGCCCTAAAGTACAGAATGCAAATACAATGTGAATAACAAACTCCCAGATTTAAGAAACATCGAAGCTTTTCGGAATATTACGCTCTTTCTTCCAAACTGCAACCTTGTTTTCACAGGTATGAATATCAGGATACGAATCCTGCGCATGTGCATTATCTTTCTCCCGGTATTAAGACAGTTTTGTCCCGCCTCCTAGGATATCATTCACATATTGTATCACTTCTCTAGACTGAACGATGCAACTTTGTATACACACACAATCTAGTTAATTTCGCCTCTTAGTGGGACAAAATCAAAACCTGTACTGCTTTGCTATGTTGACGACTCCTGAATATTTAGTAGAGACAATTTAAAATTCTTTTATAGTAAATACCAAAAAAAGGATATTTAAACTTAGGAATGCCACAATATTACAAAATTGTATAAATATCTACACTACTGGCCATTAAAATTGCTACACCAAGAAGGAATGCAAATAACAGAACGATATTTATTGGACACATACATTATAGTGGAAAGAACAAGTGATTAGATTTACAGGAAATTAGGATCTATAGATCTTGAGAAATCAGTACCCAGAGCAGCAACCTCTGGCTGCAATAACAGCATTTATCCGCCTAGGCATGGAGGCAAACAGAGATTGTATGGCATGTACGGGGATCTCAGTCCATGCAGCTTAAAATTATGCCACAGTTCAGCGACAGTAGTGGATGGTGAGTGATGGCGTGCCAATCGCTCGGCAACCATTGACCACACGTTCTCAATTGGTGACAGATCAGGAGAACGTACTGGCCAGGGTAACAGTCGAACCTGTTCAGTATCAAGGAAGTTCAGAACAGTACGGGCAACATGCGGTCGTGCATTATCCTGTTGAAACAAAGCATTAGGGAGGCCTCGAAGATAGGGCAGAGCCACGGGCCTTAACACATCGGAAATGTAACGGTTGCTGTTCAAAGTGCCGGTAATGCCAACAAGAGGTGATCGAGACGTGTATCCAATGGCACCCCATACCATCACTCCAGCAGATAGGCCAGTATGGCGATGTCCAATGCAAGCTGGCAATGCGCGTTCTCCACGATGCCTCCAAACACGGATGCGGCCATCATGGTCCTGTATACAGAACCGAGATTCATCTGTAAAGATGACGTGATGCCATTCCCGCATCCAGGTTTATCGCTGATCACACCATTGATGGCGCTCCTGTCTGTGACGCAATGTCAATGGTAGCCGAAGCCATGGTCGCCGTGCAGACAATTCATGCTGCTGCAAACGTCGTCGAACTGTTCGAGCAGAAACTTGTTGCCTTGCAAATAACTCCATTTCTCGACTCAGGGTTCGTGACGTGGCTGTACGATCCCTTGTAACCATGCGGATAAGATGTCTGTCTTCTCTGCTGTTAGTGATGGGGGGTCACTGAGATCCTGCATGACGTTCCGTATGATTGTCCTGAACCCATCGATTTTATATTCTGCTAACAGTCATGGGGTCTCGACCGACGCGAGCAGCAATATTGCGGTACGATAAACCGCAATCCCTGTAGGCTATAATCCTTCCTCGATCAAAGTCAGACACGTGCTGATAGGCATTTCTTCTTCTTACACGAGGCATTACAACAAATTTCTTTGCCGAAAACAACGTTGAAACGAAAATTGAGTATGAGAAAACTGCTGTCAAATCTCTGGTTTTATACACATTGTAGATGTCGCTACTGTCGCCTGCTTTGTATGAATGCGCTGAAAATCTAATCATTTGCATAACACAGCAAGTTCTACCTGTCATGCAAATTTCATGTGTGTGGTGTGCTGCTTTCCTGGTGTAGCAATTTTAATGGCCAGTAGTGTAATAATTACGATTTTCGATAACCTGGTTTACCAATATTACAGTCTGTAATTGTATATTATTTATAATTAAAATAATTAATTTTTATATCATTTACAAAAAGTAGTAATTACTTTTTTGTAATTGATATAAAGTTAATTATATTAATTTTAAATAATATAATAATTAATGTAATTAATTTTATTATAATTAATTATTAATAATTAATTAGTAAGACATTAATTCAAATTAGATTTATTTCTATTATCGTTTTACGTTTATTGTTATTATCTTATTGGCATTCTGTATGTGATTTATGTGTTCTGTAGTCATATATGAATCATATTTATATTGTTTCTCTTAATATTTTCACTTCAATCATAAGGAAATTCGAAAGTTTCAGTTTCCTAATGTAAGATTCGTTCTTCTGCTTTTGAAAACCTTTGTCTTATTACTTAACATTTCCAGTTAAAGACTGCTTTACGTGATCAACATTTGAATCTTTTTGTACGGAATTTTTTTAGATAATTAAAATTCGTACATTATGCCAAAGTTTCATTGCAAATAATTTTTTCAGTTATGTAAAAATATTCTCATAGAAGTAATTCCATCTAGGTCTTGAAAAATCGTTTTATGGTAAAAATTTTTATGTATCTAATTTCATTCTCATGGAATTTAACCGCCTTTATCAGCCTAACGCAAATCCACTTACAAGCTAATTGAGTCTGGTTAACTGATCAGAACATTGCCCTTAGTTCCTTTCACTTCCTCCTGACAAATACGTAATTATTTGCGTGAACAAGTTTTATTTCAGTGTTAGACTTGACATGTATGGAGTGAAAAGTCCACCGAACTCTTGTTTAAATAACAAGTCAAAATTATTTGCCGTATATATAATAAAATAATACAAATAGTTTAACTGTGAGCTATGTAAATAGGGCACTATTTTGCTCATACAATCTGTTTATAAATAAAGAAATTTATTTATTTATTTAAACTATATCATTTCTTTTTATGGATATTATTTATTCATATACATATTTTATAAAGTTATTTTATATTACAGTGAAATATTACAATACATGTCTCAAATTTAGTTTGCATTTTTATCCTATTTTAACATAGAATCTAATTTTCCAATAGCAAAATATTTCAGTTATATGATTAAAAATATATTACTGATTACATGTCGTATTCCTTAAATATTTTGTGATATTTTTCAGAGCATTCCCGTTGGCAAGCCTATATTTTACATAAATTCTTCTAAAAATTCTCTTGCGAATAGAACAGTGTTTCTCACCATTTTCAAGTCGCGGATTTATTATTTTATTTTTTTCACAGAGGAGCCCCATTTAAACAGAAACTGAAATTTTTAAAGTTTCCAATAAGCAAAATGACGTAAAAATAACTAAATGAAAATTCTTTTTATTAGCAGTCAATGTGTTTGTAGAAAAAATAGTTGTGTAATGTAGACGAAATTAATATATCAAAAAAAAACTATTGTTTGAAAATGCAAATAAATTACAGATTTCATAGTAATCGTTCACGAAATCGAGTCTACAAAGCGCGGATTGAAAAGTATTACGGCACACTGGAAACAATTTTAATAACAATTAATAGAGTTTACTGGGATAACAATAAAAAATTCTCAAAACATACTACTAAAAAATAAAACGCATAAATGGCAATAGTTTTTTTTTTTTTAATAAAATGTATTTTATCTCCAAGTTTTTCATCCTTTTTTATTTTTTCTAATTGAGTAAGTATTTCTGATATATTTCATATTTGTAATTGGTTGATAATTTAATATACAGTGCTTTGAATGAGTATAGACTTATAATTTTTTAGCACTTTATTTCAAACAACTCTTTCAATTTTTTAAAAAGATTGTTTCAAATAAAAAACCCACATTTTCTCTCATATTTTAAGCTTATTAAATAAATTCCAGATTATTTATAATAAGATATAAATTATCGAAAATTGTGTGGTACTTGCAGATTTACTTAATTTATATTTTGAATGATTGATATCTCTTTTTAAAATTTAAATATAAGAGTTTTTTAAAAAAGCAACAATATTAAATATGATGAAAACTTTATACGATATTTATTTTAAAAAATTAGAGAAAAACATTTTAGAAATAATTATTTGTGATTGAATTTAGGTAATAAAATCATCACACATTAAATGATAACTCATTCGTCCGCATATCTCAGGTTGGGAATCAATAGGATACAACATTTGGGAATTATCATTCTAAGATAAAGTTTCTAGAGTTACCTTGTTGTCATTTAGATTATCGTAGCTTCAAGTTCAACGCACTTTTTTATTCTCAAAGATTTTTTTCCTAAACATAAATTTTGTTTAACAAAGAAGACATCCTAGCAGATGAAGGATATACATCATTTGAATAACCGCAGAGTTTTTGCACTCCTGGGGAGAGGGAACTTTTTATGTATAGTAACCCGCATTCATACGTCACTAGGTTGGAAAATTGGAATACTTTCATGCAGCCTTCCTTCGACAGATGTGCATTGTAGAAAAAAAGAAATTCAACACCTATACCTCACATCATTCAACAATGACTGGGGTGAGATTTTTAAGACCTTTCGAGTTTATAAAGAGTGTATAACTTACTTCCATATAACAATTTTATTCTGAAATTAAAAAGCTTAGCTCTTCACTTGATATTTGATCATTTTCAACTTACTCCAAAATGCCATTTATTTAGGATATAATTAGTTCATTCCGAAGTAACTTAGTTAAATTCCTGCTGAAGTAGAGTTAAATTCCCGATACTTAGGAAGGAAAACAATCTGTGGTCATGAAAGCTTAAACATTAAAAAGTGATAGCTGTGAGGTGTGTTTTTACTCAGTGGTACAACTGCGAAGTCATTTACATTCTGAAAACACTTTTGAGGTTATTAGGTCGATTTCAATGCTACTATTGCGATAAATGAACCTCATGGCGGGATGCGAATCCACAGGAATGCTGTAATTGGATAATAAATATCGAAATGAGAACTCGCAGAGAAAACCTCTCATATTTTCCGTGAAACTCAATTTTTATGATCCACTAAATGCGTCTCTGTAAACATATTGAAGAGTAAAAGCGATAAGTGCTTGTCTATCGGGAATTAATAGCTTAGATGAAAAAATTTAATCTTTAAAAATGAGAACCTGTTGCTAGCATTTTGACACTGGGATTATCACACTTTATAATTAAAGAATAGTACTACATCAGAATAAAAATGATCTTACAGCAAAATGAATAAAAAAAATATGTTAAGTGCCTTATTTTATAACGATATTTCATAATTTTGTATTAATTTTAAGTTTAATGTAATTTTAAGTTTTTCAAAATATTTCGTTAACATTTATGAAAAGATCAAAAGTTTATTATATTAAAACTATATTTAATAGTTATAATATGATCATCCAGTTGAGTGTAGAAATGCTAGGTGGTATTAGATATCTCTACGCACATAGCATGTTAGTCTTGATACATCAAATGTTATTAGTAGAAAACTATCTAAAAGAGATTACATAAAGTAGCGTTAAGTAGAGGCATTTGATCGTGATAAAAAATATTTAGTTTGATTAACCGTGTTAAAAAAAAGCATTGAAAAAGCACTATCATGTTCAAAAAAGGAAAAGCACTATCATATTCAAAAAAGAAAAACACTATCATATTCAAAAAAGAAAAACACTATCATATTCAAAAAAGAAAAGCACTATCATATTCAAAAAATAAAAGCACTATCATATTCAAAAAATAAAAGCACTATCATATTCAAAAACTAATATACCTAGTCATACTGGTAAAGTAACTTTTAGTCTGGAGCCCTGTTCCGCTTGCGATTCTTTTAACAATAACGACACTCATGTGGTATAGCAGTTAACGTTTTGCTTTCTAATACATCTGGATCTGAACCCTGAAATAAGAGGGAAAATTTTTGATCAATATAATATTTTCTTTTCTCTTGTATAAAAATTATTTCTGGTTGTTACTTGAGGATTGTGTTATCACAAAGTTTTTTTTAAACAAATACCCTGTAAAATCCTGATCCAATATATGTACAAATTGCTTAATGTTGTTATTTTCAATAATTTTTTAGGATATGGTTATTAGGCGTTCATTTCAATATTATTTACTATAAAAATATAAGAGGAAATATTTAATTCCTCTTATTAACATAATTAACAAATAACCTAATGAGGTAAATTTATTTTAATATAACTATTTTTACGAAATAAATAGAGCAAAAAAAGGCAATATTATTAAAGGGTCTAATGCATAAAAAATGCAATATTATAAAAAGTCTAATACATATTATTAGTCTCTACTAAAATATCTAATTATGTTTGAAAAATTGTAACATTAATAAAAAGAAAGCGTTATAAAATATTGTGATTATATTGAAGTTAAAATTATTTAATTAATGTTTCATTAAAGTTAAACTAAGTTAGAACTTAACCTTACAACTGAAAATTGCTGTAAGGAATTTCAGCATCTGTCTCGTAGTGTCGTCATGGAAGAAAACTCACAAGCACCCACCATTTAACAGACAATAATAAACACTAAAGGGGATGTATATAAATATAAAACTGTAGCATTCATTCTTTTGTTGTTCTGCAGTACTTCAATTCTTTCCTAGGGCTTACCCTTCAGAAAACGGGCCAACATTTAGGCCATCAGTTAATTTATGTTATCTGCGTATAATTTGAAGATTATTAATAATTTTTCTTTCTGAAATCAATAAATGATTTTTTTCATTCAACAATCTAGTGTATTCTTCGCAAAGGAATAATCTTACAATGATCATCCGTATCTTTCTTGACGAATACCGAATATTTCAATAAATCTAACAATCATTTTGAAGTAAGAGACAAAATTTAATTTCATCTGCAAATTTTAAGTGATGCTTCTAACGCATTTTATAGTAACTGTGACAATGATTCTAAATGCATTGTTAATATTTAGAGAATTAAAAAGTGTGATTTATCTCTGCCAACTGTTGTCACGTGAGCTCAAATTGCGCCTTCAATCTCCGCTAGTGGCATTCGACCAAAGGTTGTTTTAAATACCTCCTTTTGTCAATTGTGCTGATACAACGAAAGCTGCAAGTTTAAAATTGCGTGTTTTTTTAATTTGAATGTTTTCAATGCGCGTTGATTAGTTACATATTATTTATTTTAATTTCTTTCATTTAGAAAAGTAAGCATTATTTTAGGTATACTATGACTCAGCTAAGTCACTTTAAAAGTAATTTAAACCATTTTCAAGTTATGCACGCATTTTGAAAGCGCAGTCATGTGGTCCTTGACTATATTTTTTGATTAATCGATTCTCTCTCATTTCTTGTAACTCATATACTCAAAAGTGCTTGTCCAAAGTATTATATAATAACTTAATTTAGAAAAGATTGAAAAAAAATTATTTCAGTTGAATTAAAATAATGAATTTAAATAAAAACAGTTACAAAAGTAACATAATCAATCTTAATTATTTTTATTGCAATAGCAAAATATTCAGATATTTGAGCGATTGAACTATTTAAAATGTGTTGTTATTGCTAATCTCCGCGTCCAGCCTCTGCTTGCTGAGATCCAATTTGTTCACCCTCAAAAAGTCATTGACTAAGATAAGTAAATTTAATAGGTCGTCGTAGAACAAATCTAGACATCAATATGTGCTGTAAAAACTTGTGCTTGGTTACATTTCAGACAAATTTGGTGGGTTTTTTGACTACCTGGAAAATAAGGATACGCGATTTAAAATCAAATAACAACAGTTTTTTTAATACATTTTGTTTTCTTCAGTGAAATTAAATTGGAATGATACAATAATAAATTCTGTTTGAATATACATATAATACCTAGTAGTTTGGTTTAATATTTTGAAAAATGTATCAAAATATTTTCTTAAAATATTAAACCTGCTGCTACATAATATTATGGTAGCAATGAAGACATTTCTCTCAAACTTGATTATAACTCATTGTGTGGAATTTCACTTGTATCTACTAGTCTTAAGGATCATAATATACAAATTAAGCATAGGATAAAACAATAAATACGGTAGAACTCCAATTATTCGAATCAATTGGAACCGGATCCCATTCAAATAATCAAATATTAGGATAATTCGATTTTTTCGAAAAAAGGTCTATTTTTAATTAATTGTTGTTCATGGAAAATGGGAGAAAAAGCTACATATTTAAGAAAAAAAGAACTTTTAATGAATTATTCATCAATTATTTGAATCATTAAATGAAAAGGTTTCTATTTCATAAGGTAAGGTATTTATAAGAACACTACATTAATTCAGTATATATGTATGTATAGGGCTGTAAATGAATATCATTTCTTGCTGAACATCTCGGTTAAAATAAGCTGTTTCACTGGCGTCACCCGTTTTTAGGCATCAGCATGACTGCGAGAATTTGCGTGTGGTCACACTCGGGCTGATGCTGTATCCACTTCAAATCAGTTTCAATTCCGGCAAATCCTTTATTAGGTGATGGTCTCGTGTCTGCTTCAACTTGGACATTAAAGTCATTTTCTTAATTAACACTTGAAATAAGTTTACCACCATTTGCAATTTGAAATCTAGTGTCTCACTCATAATCCGTTCTCATATATCTTCAGCACTAACTTCTGAACATACAGGAATTTTCAAAAAAAAAAAAATGTTTTTGAATTCCTCAAGTGACACGTCTCTCTCTCTCATTTTCTTTTTTCTCTCACCTTTTCTTTCTTGAGCTTTTTCCTTTTTCTCATTTTCCTTCTTTCCTTCAGTCTAATTTATTTTTCTGAAATTTTTCAGATAATTGGAGTTTTACTATAGTTCGAGTATCAAAAACAGCATAATATTTAAAATTGCAAATAACAAAATAGAATAAATAAATAAAAAAGAGACCAGTATTTTGTACTTTTTCCATTTTTACAAAAGTAATTAAGCTTTGGAAAAGAAAAAAAAGGTGTTCTATTTTCTTCTTTTTATTCCAACGACATTTAGATTCATTCAGATAAAAGAACAATCCTGCCACAAAGAAAATGCGTTCCTTATCCGAATAGAGTTCATTATACAGAATGTTCCGGAACTATATACTCCAATTTGAACGTTTAATCTAGTAAATAATTTTATAAACTTACTTGAAAAACAGAATACCATTCTCTAATTCTTTTGTGGGGAATAGTGCCAAAAAAACTAAACTCAAGCCTTGCTTGAAAATCAAAGACATTTTCGTGATAAAAATTGATATGATATTTTTATTTAATTTAAAAATAATAACTTCTTTGTAAATTAGAATGTAGAAAATGAATAAGTATGTGGGTATTATTAAATTTTTGATTCATAATATATTATATATAGTAGGTGAATAATATTTTTATTATGTTTGATTTATTGTATATCTGTACTAAATATAGTGAAAGTTCATGTTTATTTATTTTTAAAATGGATTTATTTAACAGAATTTGAAATAAATTTGAAAATTTGGATGAATGAATAATTCGAATGCAATCTAAAATTTTCTCATTATAAGTTACATTTATTTTAAAATTAAATTTTTTATTGTTTTCGGCGCATTACGCTATTAAACCGTTTGTCTGTTTTGTGCAATCACTTCTTTCTTTTCCTTTTTGATTTCTTTTTATATAATTCAACAAACTTCCTTATTTCCAATTTTACTTTTATTGTTTTTCCCCACTTTTTGTTTACATCAATATCATTTAGATTTTAAGTTTCTTTTGGTAGGTAATGTACTTAAAAATATTTGATACACGTGTGAAAAATTATTACAGTGATTAGATTTTAGGTAAAACTTAAAAAAATGTTTTTTCCCTCCATTCACACTTTTTTATCTGTTTGCTATAGCAACAGCTGTGAAAATTCTCTAGGAAATGCTTTCAATTCTGATGCTTATTCTAAAGATATATTGTTATTATTTATATTAACTTATTAAACTTTTTTAGTATTGCATTGTTGCAGAAATAGTAGTTCTATTTAATCTTTCATAATTTTTCGCAGATGACTTCCCGAATCATTTGTTGTGCTTATTTAAATAATTGGATATTTTTTAAAAATAAACTAGAATTTTTCACATTACTTATGAAAAATATCAACCATCTTAGCAAATGATGTTGCAATCGTTTGTGTTCCTTACATCAATCTTTACGCCAATAATTATACTTTTTAATTGCATAATTTTGATAACCCTGCATATTTACTTTTCTTACTTTTTTTAACTATCTTCCGCATTTTAATTTGATTAAATAAAAAAATTTTTAAATGTAATTGTAGAAGTACTTAATACATTTTAAGAATAAAATTTCAATATTTTATTTATGAATTATACAATTCAAAATTATTTTATTTTTTTAAACTATTTTATCAAAAATTCAAGTATTAAGAATTTTATGTGATGTAAACTTTAACGAATGTAACTATTTACATGCTATAGTCATTAATTATTTTCATTATTATTATTATTTATTAATCTCATTGTTTCCCTAATTTTTTTTATTTATCAAACATTGAGTTGATTTAAATTGGATTTGGATAGTTATTATTAAGCAAAAATTAAAATTCATATTACTTGAAATCTTATACAAATGAGTATTCAAAGTTCGAGCAATCACTAATTCGGATAATTTTTAAATAATACTATTGATGGAACTCGTAAGAAAAATATTATAAACAGTAATGACTCCATATCAACTTCATGAACTTGATTTTCTTTTTTATAAATGGATATTTTATTTAAAACTTAAACATATGAAGGTTTCTTTGTCGTTCAGTTGTCACTTTTGTACACAAGATAAAATTCAGTTTATACTGTAAGACCAGAGCTACAGAATCAATTGAATTCTGAACCATTATGAAAACCCATGCTTTAAGTGGGATTCAAACTTACAAACTGTTGAACACAAGACTGGTGCCCTAATCGTTCAACTGCCATCTCGACTTTATCATAAATGAAAACATTTTAAAATAAGTTGCAAGAATTACATCTTATGCCAAAAATTCTATTTGGAAAATTTACTTTGTTGATCATTACATTTATCAAATAGCTCATTTAAAAGAGACATACTGTTTATTTTTCTTATTAGAATTTTTTTTCCCATCATTCAGCAATAGTAAGATTTCTAATGTAAGCTAAGGTAGAGATAAAATGTAATGAAACCTCAATCTTTGATTTTCGTACTGAAATTTTATAAATAAAGTCTTACATACGGTAAAATTCTAATTTGAGAAGCATACCTGAAATGAAAATGTATGCTGTCCTTTTTTTTAAAAATGAAAACTAAAACGGTTCATTTTATTTTACATTTAATGTTTCGACATCGACCCATGAAACGAACTACTTTTGTATTTCAATGATTTTTATAGAGTTTTTATGATTTTGTAAAAAAATCTTCGTGTGAGACATTATTGGCTGATTAATCTTAGTTTTTCAAAAAATATTTCTGATCACTATTAAACTTATTGCAGTGTAATTTATTCCTTTACTTATTTTATATTCCATACGTATTTAAATGCCCAAAATGAATGATTAAAGACACTTTTATATTATCACTTCGAAATAAGAAAAAAACGTTGCTAAAAATTCAGATGTAATTAATAAATTATCTTTGTGTTGTGAAATAAGTGCTAGTAAAAGTTAGAAGAAAGTTATCGCGTTTATAAAAATTAAGAAATAGTGTTTAGGTCATTTATTTGGATAAAATATATTCAGGACCGTTACGTAATATATGATGAGTGATCTTATACTTTTTCACCTCTTCTATCATATCAACTCTTACATTTATATTAAACTTATACAACCTTATATTATTTTATTTCATTTCATTTTATACGCTTTCATATACATGCATAAAATTAATTCTACTTAATATTGACTTAATTCTACTTAATATTGACTGCTCACACTCATTAAGGTTTGCATTGGATTACAGAAACGTATAATTATTGTAATTCAACTATTTTTATAAGGCGATTTGAAACACAATTTCGAATAATGCTTTTACGTTTTCTTTATTGTTTGAAAAATTACCAAAATTGTTGTTAGCATTTTGTGTACATTTATTTGACATTTGACCTTTTATTCCTATTTACAATTACGAAATAATCTCATTTTAGTGGAGGAAAATTGTAGTGTACACGAATAATGTATATTCCTTTTTCAAAAATGAACTGTTACATTCTTTCTCAATGAAACAGTAGTGTATCAAACACACGAACATTTTAAATTACAGAACTGGAAAGAATTTTAAGAAGAATATAATTCCTTGTTTATTGTGTGCATTTAACATCAATATTGATTAAAACCACCTGTTTTTTTTTTTTTTTTTTTTTTTTAAGTGCTATTTAGTAGTTTAAAAACACCACTCATTGAAACGTCAATTCACAGGATGCATTTCTTAGAAAGCAATATATAGCAATATATATACGAGGGTTACTCTGAAATGTTTTTGAAAAATTACGTCAGACGAGAATTTACAAAATAAAAATAACGGTTTAATTTTAAAGTACAAAGTATTTTAACACAGAAAACGATTTTTTACTGACTTACTTCAACTGGTTTAACGTGGAATAAATTTTAAACAGAAGAGAAAATGGAGTTGACGCGAGAAATTTTCGCGCTATGATTTTCTACGATTTCAAAGCAGGATTAAATCAAGAAGAATGCGTTCAACGGTTGCAATTAGCATTTGGTGATGAATCTCCAGCTCGTGCTACTGTATTCTGATGGTTTAGAGAATTTAGAAGATGTCGCAATTTTCTTCAGGATACAGAACACACAGGAAGGCCGCCGTCGGCAGTCATCCCGGATAATGTGTCTGCCATACGAAAAATGTTAATGGATGATAATCGCTGTACCTATCATTGATACAAAAGGAACTTAACATTGGATCCAAAGCCATACACAAAATCATTCATGAAAAATTACATATGAAAAAAGTAGTTTGCCGTTGGGTTCCCCATAATCTAACTGAGCATCAAAAAGAGGAGCGTGTCAGAATCAGTAAAGAAACTCTTAATATGCTGAATGATGGTAGCCACCGCATCATTTCTAAAATTGTAACAGGTGATGAAACGACATACCGTTTTTTTGACGTTACAACACGTCAAGAAAGCAAAGTATGGGTCTTTGAAGATGATCCCACGCCGACAATGGTGAAAAAACAACGCGTACTGAAAAAAGTGATGTATGCCGTTTTCTTCAGAAGTACGGGATTGGACAAAGTCATCAAGTTGGAAGGATAGAAGACAGTAACAGCAAACTGGTATACCACTAAATGTCTTCCAGAAATTCTACAAGAACTGAATGTTAGGGGACTAATACTTCACCACGACAATGCATCTTCACATACAGCCGGATTAATAGTTGAGTTTCTTAAACAAAAGCAAATTAAAGTGATCGAACATCCACCGTATTCACCTGATCTAGCTATATGCGACTTTTGGTTATTCTTTAATATAAAAAAGAATTTACGTGGACGTCGTTTTCATTCAGAAGAAGAGATTGATGTGGCTATAAATGCATTTTTTTCATCCATTCGAAGAAATGAATGGCTTGAGGCATTTAATCTGTGGAAAATTCGTCTACAAAACTGCATTGATGCTGGAGGAGACTACTTTGAACACACCTAAAATTTCGTAAGTATAACTTTATAAACCTAGTTGTATCTCAAAAATTTCAGAGTGACCCTCGTATATATATATATATATATATATATATATATATATATATATATATATATATATATATATATATATATATATATATAAATGCAAAGTTAGATGTATAACCAAAAGCACAAAAATATATAAAGATATAAATGTAAAGTTAGACATATAACCAAAAGCACAAGAATATATAAAATTTTAAGTTTTAAGTTTAGCAGTACATTTAGCGCAAAAGCAGCTGGAATAGTATTACTAAGATATAGTTAATAGTATAATTTATAAAATATGCAATGAATATAATGAAACAAAATACAATGAAATGCCAGTTGTTCAATTCAACTAAATTTATTAAACACTATTTGGCTAGTAGAGCATTGCTTATAAGAGTGAAGTAAGGCGTAGTTTTATATTACAGAAGGGTCACCCAAGCCTTGAAGGTCTTATAAGAAGCTTGAAATGCCGATAGTGTTTACACTTAGTCACTAATTTATGTGTTTGGTGGGATTCTTGCAGATTTGGATATGTAATTGGATGTGATTTAAATCTAATGATTTTATATATTGAGTGTATTTTGGCAACATTGTATTTTGGTGGCATTGGATTTTGACTTGTATATTTTGGATTGGGTTTTGCTTCTTTTATTCTTGTTTGATGCTTTGGTTTGATTTTTTGGTATGGCTTTGGGGTGTGATGGCTTTTTTAAGACTATGTCTTGGGCCATTGCAGAAAAGCCATAATTGTGCCAATGTGGTCAGCACCCCCTGATGAAGCTGGCCATATTGGTACTTTATTCCATTTATTCATTTTATATTTATCTTTCTTTAAAGTGTTTTCAATGTAATTTTTTTCATTGTATTCTTTTCAATGTGTTATTTTCCATTTGATATTTCAATATATTGTTTTCCATTTAATATTTCAATGCTTTAATATTTCAATGTGTTGTCTTCCATTTGATATTCTACTTTTGGCATTTAATTTTTCAATATACTATTTTCCATTTGGCATTTCATTGTATTTTGTTTCATTATATTCATTGCATATTTTATAAATTATACTATTAACTATATATATATATATATATAAATGTGTGTGTGTTTATTAGTTCTTGTGTGTAACTAACTATTTAATAATTTCTGACTGAAAAAGAAATTAAAATATCTTAATTTATTATTATTACAAGTATCATTAATTCGCAATATAATTCACATGTCATGAAAATAATACATAAAATATACTTTGGATTATTTGTATTAGTTGCCGTTACTTATGACACTGAAACAAGCCAAGCTCGCTATGCCTTGGTTATGCAAAATTAAGTCAATAGGGAAACGTCTTTTGCTTTGATCAGAGCACCACATGGTGAAAGTGCGTTTTTGCTCTTTAAATCATCCGATTGATGGCACCACCAGATGATCCACTGCCTCAATTTTGACATTGATCTGAAGGGGGAGGAAATTTTCTCCTGACCATTGCATCCATGATAACTGCTCAATGACCTACCATAGGACTTTCAGTTTCACAGATTTAACGAGCACGTAAATCGTATGCATGTACTCGGTGGGTCTTTGGTGGCATCGGGAATCGATCCCCGCCTTTCCGGATGGAAAGTCGATGCCGTAACCACTAGGCTACCACGGCTTATATTAATTGTACATAATAAAATATTTTATAAAAATATTTAATTATGTTATTTATGAGTTAGTAGCCGAAGGCTGACAAAATCTCGGGGACGTAGCATCCTGTGAAAAACGTCTATTTAGCTGTCTTAATTGTCTATTTGTCTGTTGTTAAAATTGTGGTTTAGAAAAATAACATTATTTAATATTGTTTCATACACTATTTTGTACCACGAAATGAGATAACGTATAGTTAGTAGTGAAAGATATAAAATGTTCTTTAGCTATGAGGTAATTAATTATTGAAGTCGAGATCTCTTTCTTACCTCACTTCAATCTACTCCTATCAGCGACGGGCAAGGGCTACATATATACGCTACAATGAGCAAGAACAATACGTTTTCAAAAATTGAAAAACGAATTGAAAATATTTTTTAATAATATACATGGGAATGCTGAAAAAAGGAAGATCCGACACCGTGATTTCTTTTTTTTTTTTTTTTTTTTTTTTACACACAACGATGATGCACTGATGGCAAAATTAAAAGGAGGAAAATAAGAAAATAAATACAGTCTATTTTCTCTCAGCTACAAGATTCTGGAGCAGAATGTTACTTCTCACTTAAATAAATCCCAACAGAAACACGTAAATTTACATGGAATCTCAAATCAGCATTATTTTTGTTTTAAATTAATTACAAACACAGTAATGAAAGCAAAGAAATGAAATTTAGCAGTTATTTTAAGTTGGCCAGAAATTGGTATCATGTTATATTTCTCTAATAAAACTTCTCTTATTGCTAATCATGTTTCTCAATTCATCTTAATAATAAATTCAAATTCTAAATAAGCTTACCTTGAGCAGGTTTTTAATTTCTTTATTAACATAGGACATACTTAAAACAGGACAAGACATGGAAAAAGAACAAAACATAGAACAAAAAACATCTACATCGCTCGGCGCAGAATCTTATTCTGTTTGTAAACAAAGATTTTCATGCAGTGCGCCCTCTATAGACATATAGTTGCAACATCCTCCCCCCCGATGAACTTCAAAAGTTCATCAAGAGTAGAGTCTAAATTAATACTAAGTTAATTCACAGATTTTCAAAACAATAAGACCAATACTTAATAATAATCATATAATAATACTATGTTCTAGTGATAATAGCATATGCCTTTGTAACAACATAATAATGTAAAAATTAATATATATATTAGCTTTACATATTAATTTCTAAAGTTAATTTCAGTATCAAAAATCAAACCTAAATAAAGATACATACATACATACATATACCGCTTACAGTAATTATAAAGCTACTCATTATTTCAGCAGCAATTCTACTACAATTCTGTAAAAGAAAAAGAAATATAAAGTTAAACAATGTTACTAAATGTATCATAAAGTTCAATTTTCATAAAGTTCGATTGGATACAGCAACTGAATTGGACGTTTCAAATGAGTCCCAGACGGAAGTCTCACTGTACAGGATCGTGTCTTTCCATCTCTGCCAATATGAACGTCTGTGACGATACCACACTTCCACATAAGCTTTGGCACTTTATCCTCGTGAATTAGAACAATTGAGTCCTTCTTTATTAAAATAGGATTTTTCTTTCTCAAGGTGGATTGATGAGCAGACCTTAATTCCAAAAGATAGGATTTTTTCCATCTGTTCCAAAAGGCAGTCACTATTTTTTGTTGATGCTTATATTTTCTGGTGAGGACATCTTTCGTTGAAAGGGGTAGTACGGATTGTCCAGGAAGAGACAATATTCGTCTACCTATCAGGAAGTGAGCAGGCGTGAGAATCACTGACTCATTTTCTTCATCTATATAAGTTAGTGGTCTAGAGTTCAAAATGGCTTCAACTTCTACGACCGTGGTTTCAAGCTCCAAATAATTTAGAGATGTTTTTCCTAAAATTTTCTTGAGGGAGGTCTTCACAGAGCGAACAAGTCTCTCCCAAAATCCTCCCCACCAAGCTGCCTTTTCTACGATGTTTTTCCAAGTTATTCTTCGTTCACTAAAATAATTTCCGCATTCTTCTTTGCTTAAAGTTTCATTTAAAAGATTAAAATCTCTTTTCACTTTAATGAAAGTTTTCGCATTATCTGAATATATTGTTTTACATAGTCCTCGACGGGATATAAATTTTTTAAATGCTCTCAAAAATGACGGTACTGACATATCAGTTGTCAGCTCTAAATGTATAGCACGTGTTACTGCGCAAGTAAATAGCAAAATGTATGATTTCTTCGTTTCTGAATTTTCGAATATGTACAGAGGACCTAAATAATCTAATCCAGTTATTTCGAATGGAAATGCTTCCCTCACACGATCTGGGGGCAAACAAGACATCTCTTCAGTAGCAGGCTTCGCTCTGAATTTCCTACATAAATTGCACTTGAATATTAAAGATTTTACTCTTTGCCTGCCTTTAGGGATGAAAAACCTTTCTCTCATTTCTGATAGTGTCTCTGATAACCCAGCGTGCCCAGTGATTTCGTGACATCTGCGAATAATTAATTCAGTGAACTCGTCCTTACCAGGCAGCAACAAAGGATGTTTTTGTTCATAACTCAAGTCTGAAAACTGTAATCGCCCACCTATTCTAATCAGTCCATTATTATCAAGAAATGGTTTGTACAAGGCTATTTTTGAAGAAACTGGTAACTTTTGGTTAGAATTTAAACTTTTTATTTCTGTAGAAAATTCTTTCTCTTGAGTTCTCTTAATCCAGTAAATTTCGGAATCATTCAACTCTTCAGCTGACAGTGGTCCTTTTTTATTCCCTTTATTTTTCAAGTTAAAAATAAATCTTTTGATCCACGCAGTAACTCTAAGTAATTTTGTAAAATTATTAATTTTACATATCTCCAATAAGTCCTTAGTATTTGACTCAATACAAATAGCTTGTAAAATTATGCATTTTTTCTTCTTCTTTTCCTCTTCAGCTATCTTCATTTCTGGGTCTGGATATGCTATAGGCCAATGGTTACGTTCCTCAGAAAGCCAATAAGGTCCATTGAACCATGCTCGATTTTCTTTCAACCTTAAAGAATTTTCACCTCTCGTTAAAACATCAGCAGGATTTTCTTCCCCTGGACAGTAGTTCCATGATGAGGGATCAGTGATGCCTTGAATTTCAATTATTCGGTTGCAAACAAATGGTTTCCATCTTTTAGCATCTCCTTTCACCCAATGAAGTACTATCGTAGAATCAGTCCAATAAAAGCAGTTATTTACTTCCAAATTAATTTTATGCAAGATATATTTCATTAACCTACAACCTATTACAGCACCCATTAACTCTAAACGCGGAAGAGTCATCTTTTTCAAGGGAACAACTCTAGATTTTGATGAAACAAATGTAGTTTTTATTTCATTATTCTCAATAAACCTAATATAAACGACAGCACCATAAGCTTTAATACTACTATCGCTGAAACAATGCAATTGAATGTCAGATATTCCCTTAATGCTGTTACTTTTAAAGTAATGTCTTTCGATTTGAATTTCCTTTAAATTAGTTAAATCCTCACACCACCTTTTAAATCTTTTTTGAATGTCTGATGGTAATGATTTATCCCACTCATATCCAGTAATCCAGCATTCCTGAACAAGGATTTTACACGTAACAGTAAATGGATTAATAAATCCTATAGGATCATAGAGTTTACCAATTACTTTTAATATAAATCTCTTTGTAATTTCTTCATCTGGATTCAGTATGGTAACCTCTGGTACTG
This sequence comes from Latrodectus hesperus, assembly GCA_037975125.1. NCBI lineage: Eukaryota > Metazoa > Arthropoda > Arachnida > Araneae > Theridiidae > Latrodectus > Latrodectus hesperus. Next base: position 3,378 of record JAJQOW010001845.1, on the reverse strand, counting down.
GAATCTTTAATGTATCTTTTCTACTATCCCAATAATATCCTAAGACCTTGCTACAATCTGCTAATGGCACCAGACCAGGGTTTTCTTCTTCGTCCCATTTCTGCTGTAAGGAAACACAGTTTGTTTTCCATTTTCTCATGTTAAAACTAGCCTTTTGCAAAACCTTTTTCATGTCTTGTTTAATTTCTATGGCTTCTTTTTCACTGTCTGCACCACTTATTAAATCGTCAACATACATACAATTTTCAATTAAATCACTAACAACTGGATAATTATCTCTGAAACTTTCAGCATGATGCTTAAGTGTAGCTGCTAACAAAAATGGGCTACAAGTTGCTCCAAAAATAACTCGAGTCATTCTGAGAATTTTATATTCTTTTTCTAATTCCCCGTTTAACCAAAGAAATCTAACTGCATCTCGATCTTCAGGTGAAAGTAAGATCTGCAAAAACGCTTCTTCAATGTCCGCTGTAAACGCAATTCTATGTTGTCGAAAGTTAATTAATATTCCTAATAATTCTGGATTAAGATTTGGTCCAGCATCTAAGCATTCATTTAATGAAAGGGAATTTGTGGCATGAGCAGAGGCATCAAATACCACGCGGAGTTTTGTTGTAACCTTATCTTCTCTAAGTACTCCTTGATGTGGGAGATAAAATGATATTTTCTTGGGATTATCAGAAACTTCTTCTGCTATTCCTCTTTCAAGGTAACCATCGATAATTGTTTGATATCTTTTGAAGAATTCTGGATTTTTCTTAAATTTCTTAGTTAAACTATTTAGTCTGTTAAAAGCTATTTCATAGTTGTCTTTCAACTCCTCAACCTTTTCGTTAAAGGGTAGTTTAACTTGATAACGGTTATCTTTTAAACTAATGGATTTTTTAAACTGATTTAAAATTTCGTTTTCCTTATCAGTATTATTACTTTCGTTTTTAATTCCAATTGATTCGATCTCCCAAAATTTACGCAATATCATGTTAGATTCAACATCTAGATTGCTTCCTATTGTATGAACAGCTACTTTCATAACGTTAGCAGATTGCTGTGTGATCATCCTATTTGATGTAGCAACTGAACCATTAATCGTCCAGCCGAACATTGTTTGACATGCAACTAAAGTTCCTGACAATCTACGAACTTTACCAGTCACAATTTTCCAGTAATAATCACTGCCTATTAACAGAGAAAGCTGTAAATGCCGTTCATTGAAGCTTTGATCCGCTATTTTTATTCTGTTTTTCTTACACTGTATAATTATATCTTTTGCAGGTGCACTTATATGAGCATTGCTAATATTCGGTGTTTCTAAAGCTTCGATAACTAAATGTTTTCGCATAAAGGGACAATTTATTTCAACTCTCACTTTATTTCTTTTTTCTATAACTGGTTCAGTAGAACCAAACGTATAAATTTTTAACTCTTCTTGTCCTACTATTTTTAAATTTAACTCTTTAGAAACCCGCTCAAGGATAAAAGATCGGCAACTACCATTATCTATCAAACATCGAAATTTCTTATTTCTATTATTTCCTACAATATTTACAGTTGCGGTTTGCAAATAAATATTATTAATTGTGTCCTCTTCTGAAACAGAAGTGACAGCAGTATCCGATTTCACATCAATTTTATTAATATATTCATGTAATAAACTATTATGTTTCCCCTTACAACTATTACATCGCATTTTCGAAAAACAGTTATACGCAGTGTGGTTTCGTTTAAAACATAAAAAACATTTCCCCTTCTGTTTTAAGGCGTTTTTCCTCTCGAGAATAGACTTAAGACATTCTTTACTAGTATGTTTATTTGGAGTGTCACTCTCGCAAAATTCGCATTCCCCCTCCTTTTCTGCGGTTCCGACATTTAACGCCAGCGCCGTCGCATTTTGTTGTTTGTATTTTTGTGTGGGGTGAAAAGAATTATGACCTTTCGCTGCGAAATACTTCGGGTATCCCTTTGAGTGCGACTGGTCTTTCACTTCATTCGTATCACGAAATAAAATTGTTTTTTCCCTATTTTCGATTTCATTTCTCAAAAATTCTAAAAGTTTTAAACAATCCCAATCATCATTTTTATTATATCTATTGTATTCTAAAACTATATTTTCTGGCAACAATTTTAATAAGATAGGAAATAACAGGCTACCATAATTATTCAATTGTATTCCAGCGGCTTCAAGTGAGCGAACTTGAACATAACATGTATCGCACAGCTGGCGTAATTCTTTCAACTGGCCGCATGATTTTACAGGACGCATATTTAACAACACATTTATATGAGCTCTAACAATGATATCTTTTTGCCCATATCTTTTCTTTAGTAACTCTACAGCAGTATAATAATTATTTTCTGTTAAAGTCAAACCCTGAATCGAAACTAAAGCTTCACCTTTCAAAAACGATTTTAAGTAGCTAAATTTATCCGTATTTGACAAATTTTTATTTTCATGTATCGATCCCTCAAACTGACTCCAAAATTCTTGCCAATTTTCGTATTTACCATAAAATGGTTCTATAGTTAATTTTGGTAGTCTTACATTAATTTCGTTTTTCGATGTTACGGGTACATTAGCTACTCCTAATAGTTTCGGTTCCGATTTCAAATAAGTATTTATTTTCGATTTAGTAGAAATTATCTTTTCTCTAATTTCCTGACTCGAAATTATTTCCGATTCTAGCAGATCTAAATCATTGATATGATTTTCAATTTCTAGGTCTAATTCATAAATTAGCTCTGACTTTTCGCATAATTGTTGTAAAAGTTCGTTTAGAGTCGCTTTATCAACAATTTCTAATTCCAGCTGCTCATTAACCTTATTTAATATTCTTGTTAACAAACCTCTAATTGTTGAGCGTTTTCTTTTCAATTTATCAAGATTCAAAGCAACCGCTGTTTCGTTCGAATCGACCGACATATTTAATTTCAAATATATTGAGCAAACAATAAAATAATTAAATATATTTTCATACAAGCCAAAAAACAAATAATGAAATCAAATACTGCTGTATTCTGTTATTTATTTACATTAAGTACAAAATAAAAATCATAATCTAAATTCTAAAGGCTAGTTTCCCGGGTTTCGGCACCATGTTATATTTTTCTAATAAAACTTCTCTTATTGCTAATCATGTTTCTCAATTCATCTTAATAATAAATTCAAATTCTAAATAAGCTTACCTTGAGCAGGTTTTTAATTTCTTTATTAACATAGGACATACTTAAAACAGGACAAGACATGGAAAAAGAACAAAACATAGAACAAAAAACATCTACATCGCTCGGCGCAGAATCTTATTCTGTTTGTAAACAAAGATTTTCGTGCAGTGCGCCCTCTATAGACATATAGTTGCAACATATCATTCCATTCCGAGCAGC
>JAJQOW010001844.1:0-31823 GCA_037975125.1 Latrodectus hesperus | reverse complement strand
CTTCTTCTTCGAGTTGGGTTTGTATGTCATTGAGCACCTCTGCTTTTATCAGCATTTTGTACTGTTAACTCCAAACCCAATGTTTCTTAGTTCCATTTGCTCGGATCACCCACTTTATTAATAAAGTCTGATAACCCTTTAATGGAATCTAGGTGTAACTCTCTAGTATGGATGATGCCTAAAGAGGTTAATCTAGGGAGGGAAAGAGCCTCGCATTCATAAATGATATGCTTGGCCGTTTCCTCTTGCATATGACATTTCCTGCAGATAGGATCTTGCTGAAACAGTCCCATTTTATGGAGATGTTTTCTGAAATAGTAGTGCCCAGTTATGAAGCCTACGATTAAACGTATCTTCTGCCTAGAGCATCTAAGAATTTCATAGGAAATCCTCGCTGATGACCTACTGATCATACCTTTAGCGTGGGTTTGACCAGGAGATTTGAGCCAAGCTTCATACATCTTCTGTTTTTCCCATCTGCGAACATTGGTTTTTGCGGTCTTCAAATTGATCCCACAAAAAGGTTCTGGACCAATGGGAACAAAAGACGATCCTTGTTTAGCAAGCTCATCAGCCCTTTCATTGCCTTCGATACCTTTATGCCCTGGCACCCATACAAGGATCACCCTGTTTCTAGTTGCCAGTTCTGTAAGAAGGTTTCTACACTCCAGAATCATTTTAGATTTGATTTCGAAGGAATTAAGCGCTTTTAAAGCGGCTTGACTGTCACTGAAAATGAGAATCCGCTTATCGTAGTAGCCCTTCTTCATATTCAGTTGCAGACAGTGGATAATGGCCAAAACTTCTGCCTGGAAGACCGAAGCGTATCGCCCAAGGCTTACAGACAAGCTGATTCTTGGTGACACGCCACAAACTCCCAGACCTGAGAGGCTGTTCTTCAGTGATCCATCTGTGTACCAGATTAGATCTCCTGTTTTAGTTTCAAACATGTTGTTATCCCATTCCTCCCTAGTTGGAAAAACTACATCTAATGTCTTGTCAAACATGTATGTTTTTTCCATGATGTCAGATGGTATCAGAAAAGTAGGGTCTTGAAATTTCCTGGTGATGCCCTTGTGCCCTTTGGCAACAGGCTGGTCATACCAGTGGTTTTGCAGCTTCATTCTGTATGCATTCAATCTTGCAACGCTGCATATGAAGATGTCCAAGGGAGTCAGATCTAACACAACCTCCAATGCTCTGGTTGGCGTGGTGGAGATTGCTCCTGTGATGCAGAGACAGGCTAGTCTTTGTAGACTCCTCAATCTGTCAATCACAGTCTTCTGTTCCACCTTATGCCACCAGATCACACAGGCATATGTGAAAATGGGCCTGACAATAGCTGTGTACATCCATAGCATCAGTTTTGGATGTAAACCCCAGTTCTTACCAAGCATTCGCCTGCAAATCATAATGCTTTTCTTTGCTCGGTTGATCCTATCATCAATGTGCTTATTCCAGGTGAGTTTCTGGTCTAAATAGATGCCCAGATACTTCACCTCTGAAGCCACATTGATTTCAACATCAAAAAGTCTTGGTATGAAAAAACCTTTCCGTTTCTTTTTGCGTGTAAAAGGTACAAGGTAGGTTTTCTGTAGGATTAACCATCAGGTCCCTATCCATGCACCATTGACCTACATAACTTAGAGCATCCTGCATGAGATGACAAGTTATGTCAAAATCTTTACCAAGGATAAGGATGACAATGTCATCAGCATATCCCTGCGTATAATAGCCCTTATCATTTAGATGTTTTATAAGGCTATTTACAACTAGGTTCCAAAGTAATGGTGACAGAACACCTCCTTGAGGACAACCTCTAGTAGTCTTTTTTTCAAATGATTCACCGAAGATGTTCATTTGTATATATCTATCCGAAATTAAGGCCTCAATCCAAGTACACAGGGTCTGATTAATCCCTGCCCCTCTAAGTGCATTGAGGATGGATGGATGGGAAGTATTATCAAAAGCACCCTGGATGTCGAGGAAAGTTGCCAAGGCAATATCCTTTTGATCCAGAGTGGCTTCAATCTTGGAAACTAGCTGATGTAGAGCAGTCTCTGTAGATTTGCCGGGTTGATAGGCAAATTGAAGAGCATGCAAGGGACTATTTCTACCCAAGTAATCTCTAATATGCCGATCAATGATTTTCTCCATAATTTTAAGAAAGAATGAAGAAAGACTGATTGGTCTGTATGACTTGGCCTGGTCATAAGTGTCCTTGCCAGGTTTTGGAATGAAGACAATCCTAGTCTTTTGCCATGTCTTTGGTATATATCCCAGGGCCAAACTAGTTCTATAAATTCTAGTTAGCATTGGTATGACAACCTTCTCTGCCTTCTGGATCATGATGGGCATAACTCCATCAGGCCCAGGGCATTTTAGAGGTTTAAAGGCAAAAATTGCCCATTTAACAATGTTGTAGTTTATGATATTTTTAGCGATGGTCCATTGATTGCTATTGACTCTTTGCAAAGAGCCAATGCAATGTTCCCCTTCGTTGCTATAAATATCTCTAGCTCCCGGGAAGTGAGTCCTGGTCATAATTTCCATAACCCCTTTTCCGGAAGCAGCAAAATTACCCTCCTCGTCTTTTAGGGTACCAACCAAAATAGGTTCATCCCTTTTAAGGAGTTTCTGGAGTCTAGCTCCTTCAGAAATAGAATCTATCTCGTCACAGAACTTTCTCCAGGAGTTAATTTTGCTTTTTCTAACAAGTTTGTTATAAATAGTGAGGGCCCTTTTATAGTTCTCCCATTCACCATTTTTCTTAGCTTTGTTAAAAAGTTTTCTAACATTTGCTCTTTCGGCAGCTAGAGAGTCATTCCACCAAGGGCATTGGAGTTTAGCTCTTCTAGTGCGAATGGGGCAATTGTTATGATAAGAATCTAGAATACTTCTCTGTAGGAGATCTGCTGTAACTTCTAGATCGTAGTTGTCTCTAATAGGTCTGTTACCGAGTTCAATCAACCCAGTCAGTTCTTCTTGGAATTTCTTCCAGTCCGTCCTAACTGGGTCTCTGAATATGCGATCCAGACACACATTAGAGTGAATTTCAAAATGGATGTTTTGATGATCTGAACCAGAAGGTCTGTCATCTACTTTCCAGTATTTGATATTTTTACTAATCAGCGTTGTCGCTATAGTAATGTCAATTACTTCAGATCGATTGGAAGTAATAAAAGTTGGTTTGTTGCCCACATTTAGAATATCTAACCCATAGTTTAGAATAAATTCCAAAAGGTACTCACCTCTTTTATTTGTGTCCGTACTTCCCCAGACAACATGATGAGCATTACAGTCTAGTCCTAGGACTACCTGTAAGTTGTTATTACTGCAAAAGTTCATGAGCTTGTGCAGAGAATGATCAGGTGGAGCCTTCTCTTCATAGGGCAGGTATCCAGAGCCAAAAACAATTTCCCTGTCCCTACCCTCTATGTTGAGTCTGACTTTCACAGCTGTCAGGTCCCTAAGAATAAATTCAGAGAGGGGAAGAACCTCAATGTTTTTATGTAAGAGTATACAAGTTCTAGCGTTACCATTAGTACAATAGATAAGCTTACCTTTAGTTCCTTTGAGACCACTGATTCTTCCCCTAACCAACCAGGGTTCTTGAATCAGGGCCAGGTGTATATCCCCAGCAAGAAACTTCATACTGAGGTTAGTAGTACCACTTCTACTGTGGTGTAGGTTGGCTTGAACTACCTTCACCCCCATCAGCAGGAGCAGGTTTATCAAGTACTTTAGCCTGCACATGGTGAAGTCCAATATGAAACCTATATCCCCTTACACGAAGTGTGGCAGCATCTAATTCAGGCACACTAAGAACGATGGTCCGCCCAGATGGGTCGTTCTTAATGTTAAGAACGTTCCACTCCAATGGAGTGACCCCACCATTCTGAGCCTCGATTTTTCTCAGGAGCTCTTTAGGTTCCAGTTCATTACAGATTTTTGGCAGTTTTGCAATTATCTTGGTGGTTCTGACAAGTTTCCTTGCCTCACCCACCAAGAGTTTATGTTCTTGCCAAGGGCTTATATCATTGACATTTTGTTCCAGCCACTTTGAGCTCTCCAGATCTGCACAATTGATATAAGAGCCCCGTTTTCAAGTTTACAGGATAGGAAGGTTGGGGCAAAGCCCTCCTCATTCCTTCCTATTTTCCTGGTTAACAAGAGTTCCAGGTCATAGGCCTGTTTCTCTGTTAACTGTTTTTCCGGATGACCTTCTAAGAGCACGGCCATCTTGATCGCCGTGAGAGCCGCCCTGTAAGTAAATCCCACAGGTCCTTCTCTCTTGGCAGCCTTTCTGACCTTGCCCTGGTTCATCCGATTGGCAGGACGCTTCTCGCCTTTGGTTGCCTTGGGTTTTTCAACCCAAGTCCCCTCAGCGATTTTGCGCTCCTTCACCAGCCTCTTTTTCTGTGAACCAGATATTCTCTTTTTAAGCTTGATTCTAGTCAGAGAGTCAGTCATGCTAGAGATAGCTTCCTGACTCTCACCAGAAGAAGATGGTTTGGAGGTCATTTCTACCTCCTGTGAAGATTTCATTGCTACCCCTTCATTAGATTGTCTCTGAGTTCCCTTGTCTTTTTCAGAAAGGTCTGCTTCAGAAGTTTCTCCTGCAAAAGCAGAAATGTTTGTTACTTTCAATGTCTTTTCAGCCATATAATAACAGTAAATAAGCTCAGGTAATATGACAGTCCACCCAGCATTGCCTGAGTTACTGGGCAAGGCAATTTACTCTAGTAGTTCGCCAGGCAACTAGAGGCTCCGTTAAGACACCAATACCGCGGTGCCAATTAGCCCTAGGCACGGAACGCATAACACCAGGGTTTGCGGGAGCTGGTTCGCGGCCTCTTATTCAATATTCAAGGCTATCCTGTCATTCCTGCAGGACTTTCGGCTATCCACCACCTGCCTACGCGCCTGGTGGCTAGCTCAAGCCCCAGAGGGGTACGCATACCCCCTGGTTCCAGGAACATTGAAGTTACAAAAATGAAATTGAACATAATATGAAATGTGTTCATAATAATATGCAAGTTTATCTTATCACATGGAAGATACAGCTGCTAAATTAAAAGAAAAAATCGGAAATATTCTTAAGTCATTCTATACAAAAATTTCAAAACAAGAGTATTCTTAGATATTAATGTACTGAAGAATGTTACTTAAAATTTGAAAGAGCATTAAAATACAATGAGGAGGAACTTATAATACTTTATAGAATTTTAAGTTTTCTTCTGTTCACCAGAAACTTTAAATAAAAAGTTTACTGATTAGAGCATATTACTAAATTCAAAAGTTAAATTCTGCTTCATATCTGCTTTCATAGAAGTTTATTTATTTAAACTTTTGAAAAAATTAAAAAATGAAAAGATTTTACCTGTGTATTAATTATTTTTATCTGTGTCTATCAAATACAACTTTGAATATTATTTTTTGTTCTTAACATTAATACATTTTTTGTATTATTCTTCTATATTTTGATGTGTTATTATTGGTTGTGTACATTTTGAAATATTTTAAATGTGTGTAATAAATTTTCTTTTAGGATATTCCTAAAACTGGATTTGACTTTCTTGATAATTGGTGAATATAACAAGAAAAAGTACTGCTTATTTCATTTTGCTTCAAGAAACTAAATTGTGCATTTTAGGTATCAACAGTTTGTATCTCATAATATGTGCTATGTGTTCTACTTATAATTTATTTTATAGTCTTTCATGATGTTAATACATATTCTTAATATATTGTTTTTTTATATTTATTTGCTATATCTTTCTAAATAAAGATTTCTCACCAAAATTGCTTGAGTATTATTCTAAAAGTATAATATATGAATTATATTTCCATATCAGTAATTTTCTTAGAAAAAAAGCAATATGTTTTTTGTTATAATTCTTCTAGATTGAAAACTTGCTTATATAATTTTGTAGATCACAGTTAAAAAATTTTTCAGAGTTTTTAATTTTATCATCTAATAGAAATTGTAAATGAAACTTTGAAATTATGAATGAAAATATTTTTTATATGATAATTAATTATCTTTTAAATTTAGGAATTGTATGATGCATGTTAAATTTATTTACTCAGTAAATAATATTGACAGTGTAAAATGTGAATATATTGATAATTTAATATCATGATTTTTATTTGGTCAGAGAATTAGAAAGCCACTTTTTTAGAATTTTTTGAATGAAAAATAATTAAAATCTAAATTTAGTGAGCTAATTTTTAGTAAAAAACATAGTTCCTGAACAACTCATATTTCATTTTTATCAAACATAATAGAATAAATAAATTAATTCACACATTTTTTGTAAATAAGTTTATTTTTTCTAATTCAGGTTGGAATGGAGATGACAGCATGCAAATTTGTTGGGCCTTTTCAAGTTATAATGACTTTTTATACAAGGGAATAACATGAAAATAATTTGTTCCTTTTAATTTTACTTTCAAAATGTTAAAATTTAATGAAGTATGTTTACTAAATTTTTTTAGTGTACACACCCATGAATATTTTAGGATTTCTCACAAAATTTAAATTATTTATTGTATAATTTTAAATTATTTGATTGATTAGGCTTGTTAGAAGGTAAGTATCTAAACATTCAGATGAAATTTATGGAAAAGAATGATGAAAATAAGATTTAACAGTGCATCCCTTATGAACAACATCATAGGTAGTTTTTACCAGTGTGTATAATGAATTTTTTAAAAAATATTTGTTAAAAATTTATAAGTTTTAGAACAAAACAAATTTTAGTGACAAAATTTTTTATTTTTAATCATAAAATTTGTAGGAAAAAAATGATCATTGCTTTTGATTTAATATTTTATCAAATATGCACATCACATTTGTGCAAAACATTTTCATATATATAAACATTGCATTATATAAACATTTCAGTATATATAATGCAAAAAAGATCAATACAGATAAGAATATTGAAGTAAACTATTTGTACAATAAATATATACATTTGCAAATTCCATGACTGAAAATTTGAATTTTATTTGATTTAAAAGTTTGTTAATGGCTTGTAGGAATATACATTAAAAAAAAAATTAATTTTTCTTTCAAATATATTGTACGAAAGCAATTACCTTAAATATCTGATATATTGTACCATATATATATTGTACCAAAATTTAATGTTAGCATAGGATTGCTGAAAAATTATTTTTAATGTAAATTTTCATTCACGTTTTTATCATATTTTAAACATATACTGTATCATTTCTAATATTTAAATTTATAGTTGATAATATTAAATAATTTTTTTTATATTTGTGTGTTTTATCTGTTGATTAACTTGATTGTATATTACACAATTGTATTTATTATGAGTTTCTGCTTATATCGACAAAGATTTTGTAATTGCTGTTAATGTATATAATTTATTTTCATTAGATGACATATTGAAAATATATTTAAAAGAGCAGTTTGGCAATTAAATGATTTCTATTATGAAAGGTGGTTTATAATTATCAGTTTTCTATATTCTTTCAGTATCACTCTTATTTTTTAATGTTTTGTCCTTAGAGACAGCTCTACTTTACCAGTTTTTATCTCAGGTGCTTCAAAAAAATTATGATCAAAAATGGTTTAATTTTTGATCTGAAAAATGTCAAATTTCATTTTCAGAAAAAAACTTGAGATAGTTTTTTTTGTGCATTAGTTATTCTTTATTTATTTCTAAGTGAGTGTTTTTAAATTTCCAATTTTTTTAATAATACAGACATTAATGAATCAGCAGCAATAAATTTATTTGCTAATTTTTAAAATTTACTTTTTCTGATTTATTTTCATTATAGTATTTATAGAAATTTTAGGACTGCTCAATCATATATTTTTTCAGATTATCGCAAGTTGTTTGAATTTAGAATAACTATTCAGCAGGATCAGAAAAGTTTCTCATTACAACTTAATTTGAAAAATTATGCTGAGTATCTGCATGTACCCTTTCATATACTTTTATTTTTTTAAAACTCAGTTAAAATCCTTTCCCACTTGTATATTAAAGGATTGAACAAAATAAATCAAAATGATTTGTTACTCTACCTCACTTTAATGCTTGAATTTTTGAGATTTGTAGAACTGGAATCAGTATCATATTTGTAATTTTATCATAACTTGTAATGTTTCTCATTATTTTCATTAGTTAATGAAATTTTATAGTCACTTTACTTCAGAAAGAGTATATATATATTAAATTAAGTATCTTGCAAATACTATAATGCCCACCTGCTAGGAACCTTTTCCCACCTTTTCAACACAACAAATGGAAGAAGTGATGACACTCTGTCTTGTGGGGTACCCAAGGGTTATCCCATTATGAACCCACTTTCGGGTTCTCTGATGGCATACACACTAGATGATGATTAGCATAATCCATAGTGGGATATCACGGAAGCATATTTATTGAATTTCATCGTATTAATTTTGCTTTATCTTAGTTTTTGTATTAAAAGAATGCTGGCTAAAGTATTTAATTTGTAGATGATAGCAATCCTAGACTGTAGGAAAATAGATTTATGCCAGTGATGACATAGCTTTTTTATGCAGGCAATAAAAAGTCGCAATTTCAGCATCTTGTTGATGTCCTACATAAAGTAATTATTTTTTGGGTTTTTCGGAAAGTTTGTAATTAATATATAAATTTATAACGATACATTTTTGCTATTTTTTAACACTAGTGTTTTGTTCAGTTCTCTCATGATTTTTTTCACTGATAGCAGCGAATTTTCAAATTGAAATTGAGAATAGAATGGTTGCAAAATTTTTTAACATAACTTTTAATTATATGTCTTAATTATGCAATCTATTTTTCTTTTTACTAACAGGCATCCTGTGGCAAAATACCAATTGAAGGTATTCAATTATGTACTCTGTATTATTTTTAGGAGGACTTTTCATAAATAATAATTGACTTCTATTTCCTGTGACTGAAAAATTTTTCTTCTGAGCATAGTGACATGTATGCAGGAAAAAACTACAGTCGAACAAAATTACTGAATTCATTAGACAATATTTCAAAACAAAAAAAAAGTTTTAACCATTCATTATTAGGATAATTATGCATTATCTTTTTAATAATTTTTTGAAATAAAAAACTAACCTCATGTAATAACATGCCCATAAGCATGCGATTGTATAATTTGAAATTTTCTATTTACAGAAATAAAATTGTTCTGAGTACAAAAAAAAGTTTTGCTGGTTTTAAAATTACATTCTCTTATTTGCTGAACAAGTTAATCCTGTGTATTGAGAACTTAATCGGTTGTTCCTTCCAGGGGCAAAGATTTTGATATTTCAGATATAAAGCTGAGTACATAAGACAAAAAAGCATTGTTACATGATAAACGACTACTGTTTAGTTCTTGTGTGCAAAAAATGACCAATGATCTAGAAGCAAATCAAGTAATTATGCTTTCTTGCCTGTTGTTCACGAAATATATTTATGATAATACATTTAATTAATTTCCTTGCAGCATTTCATTAAAATTTTTGAGTCGATCAAATTCTTTTTTCTTAAGACTGCGAAGCGATTGTAATTTTTCAAGGAATTTATGTAGTTATTTAATGAGGTCCTAAATTATATACACTGTTATTTACATTATCTTGCTTTTCATTTTTAAATCTTTTGATTTTATTAATTTGTTTATTGTAATTATAGCCACTCCCATGAATTTTTATTTGTGTATTGAGAGGTGTTTTTTTATCAGGACATCTTTGTAGGTGATAGTATGGTTGGCAAGGAAGACGAGTGATGTCTGTTGCTCAAGTGTTTGGAATTAATAAGTGTAGTTTTTTTTAAAAGCTTGGAAAGCTATGAAAAAAAATTAAAATAAAAAAAATTATGGCTTTGAATGGTTTTCTCAAAATTGGTTGTGGTCAACTGTTGAATATAACAATTGTTTGTGAGGGGTATATTAACTTTCAGGTAAAAAAAAAGGATCGAAACTGAATAGATGGCCACATTGCTTAGCAGTTACTCTAAAGCAACGTGTATCGCTACTTACTTTGGGCGTAGTGAAAAGGTATGGAGACGAAATGGATTGGTCAGTCCTATCAATGATGTAAATCTTACTGGACACTTTAGGCAAAGGTCTGGTCAGATCAGGTTATTGAAATAAATGTTCTTTAAAAAATTTATTATAAGGAATTCCAATTTAATATCTGTGTATAGTACTGTGTAGCTACTGCGGTTTGGGCAAATCATCCCTCTTACTGAAAGTTTTGAGTTTGGTTTTTTCTTTTGGGCAGACAATTCTGTATGCCGGCGTTATTTGTGCTATAGACTTTTAGTACTCATTTTGACATATACGCATCTTATTTTTTTAACTATCTTGATTTTCTAAATTTTTAAAATACAATATTTTGTTTAGTGTTATGAATTTCATGTGCATTTCATGTTTCATGAATTTCTTTCCAGTAAATTTTTTACCTGAAAGTGTTATGAATTACAATTTTTTCACGAAATCAGATAAGATGCTTAAGTTTTGCATTTTGTGCACGTAATGTGTGTGTGAGGGAGAGCAGATATGTAATAAATTAAAATAGTCGAATAATTTCTGTGTTGAATACAATTCTAAATCTACGAATATTCACTCATTTTACCCGTACACTTGAGGTTAATTGTTGACCTCAGTGTCGGCGAACTTCTGAGTCTTTGAATAACCCTGCGGCAACCTCTATCAATGCGAAACGAAGTAGATGACTTTCAACCCCATTGAAGTTCATAGCTGTGCTAGAGACGGCCAATTCCAATTATTCGTTAAATACAATGCTTATATTCTTCCTGTTATCTTACTTTCTCTCCTGTTATAAATTCAAAAATAGAATAAATAGATGGCAGGATATTATTAATATGAAAAAACAACGCTGTTTCCGAAATAAAGAAGCTATCAGATTGAGGCTTGAAGCTCCCGCGAATGTTACCGACAACACTGTATCAAAATGTGGAGATATTCGGATTGTAATTTTCTCTTCTTCAATCTACTGTTTTCATTTGACTGATGTTGCAAACCCTTGCGGAAATCAGTTATGATTGTAGTTCGAAATAATTTCTTACACAATGTATAATGTGGTATTAACTGAAATTGTACGAATGTTCATGTACTACTATTCACACAGCACTTTCCAGTAAATTTAATGTGATAAGTTACCGGAATAAAAATGTATCATTGCTTTGTAGTTTTAAAAAGCCTTAATAGCTTATTTTAGTTTGTACAAATTTTATTCCATGAAGATTATCTGTATTTGTCCACTGATAAAATCTATTATTTAAACCACCCTCAAAAATCACTTATTTTGTAAATAGATCAATTATAGAGGTTAGATCACAACTGGTTTGTTTTTCTCTGTGTTTAATCCTTTTCAAGATTTGTTATAGTGTTGTTGACCTAACATACACCCCCCCATTAAACCGAGGTGGGCTTTCTTAGCTGAGTGGGAGCATCCGCCCCCTCCTTATTTACAAGAAGTGAGACTAAGCAGAAGACACCTGAGGCCCCTTAAATACGAAATAGAACATAAGACTTTCTAATCACGATGAGTTTTACAACTATGTTAAAGTATTTGTTAAATAAAATGTTCATTCAAATAAAATTATCTTTCCTTGCTATCGTCTTACCGCTTAATTGTTGATTGTTCTTGCATCATATTATAAACTATTGAATCTATCTATATATATATTTTCACAGAGTACAGTTTCTTCTTCTTAGAGTTGGGTTTGTATTATATTGGGCACCTTGCTTTTATCAGCGTTAAAGAGTACAGTTGATATAAGTCTTTCCTTAAATGGCTTCAAAATTTTTATTTTAGATAAGGTAAGATATTTTACGTGATGTAATTGGTCACATTAGTTTAAAATTTAATATTAAAAATTTTTATAAATTAAAAATTCATCTAAAAATGTAAAAAAATAAAAAATATATTCAAAGGCAATTTAAAAATAGTTTAAATTTTTCCTATTGATTCACCTTTGTTTACAAGAACAGTAGAGTTTAGATGTAAATTATATATATATATATATATATATATATATATATATATATATATATATATAACACATTGAAAAGTTATAGAACTTTAGAAATCTTTAAATATGTAAATGTGAATCTACAAAAACTCTTGTTTGAATTGAAATTTAATAAATTATATTTTTAGCACACAAAATATTTATCTAAAATTGTGTGATAGTGAAGATTATCTTTAATACTTTTTCTTAAAATTTGACATGTGCTTTGAACATTCTTTATGAGTTGTGTTGTGCCAGAATTTTTTCTCCTATAATTCTATGAAACATCATCAATCAAATGATGTTTTTCTCCTGCCCCAGTTCCATTCCATTTCTTTTTTAAGTGACCATTTATTCCGAATTCCATTTGAATAACTGAGAATGAAATTACATTGTCATCCATGACAACAAAACGTTACTGACGAAAAATGACGAATTATCTGGTCATATATAAATGCAGTAGAACCTTGTTATGCCATCACCCCGGATAATTTATTTTTATTATCCGTGTACGTGTTTATTTGCATACACACTACATATATACAATATTTTAACAATTCTTCCTTTATAAAAAGCAATACAAAAACAACTAAATAAATCGTGCATAAAATAGAAAATGAAATAATATTTTCAATAAATAAAGATGAGTAATTTGCGAACTTTTATATCCAACCAAAAAGGCAAATCATGTTTTGGTTATTTATAATTAAACTCCTTATTCTGATAGTTAAAGAAAATTTTTTCAACCTGTGCTTGAGACTTTGAGCACACTCTGAGTGTTATTCAATTAAAACACAAATACTGTTTACATTTGAGAAATTTAATCCAAATTTTGAGAGACTATGATTTCTAAAAGCTATTTAAGTATTTTCTTACTTACTAATGCTTTAACTGTTATTTAGCTTTATTAAACATTTATGATAATACAGGGTGTCCAGAAAAGGACTCCCTGATTTCAAAATTAAATATCTCGAAAACGAAGATCGATAGAGGAATGCAGTAAACGGTATGTTTATAGTAAACACTGTAAGAATTTAATACATCAGTTTGAAATATTAGTTACAAAAGCTGCTAACAGATGGCGCTGAAATCGCCATACGTGTTTAGTATAAATAGTGATCCGAAGCTCGGAGCGATCAGTACCACTATTGAAGCGTGAAAGGAGATTAGCATTGAAAAGATTGCGATGTGATTTTCTGCAAAGAATGTTTTCATACGATTATTTCATTTATGTATGTTGAGTTGAGCTGTACAGCGTACAGCGCCATCTGTTAGTAGCTTTTGTAACTATTATTTCAAATTGCTGTATAAAATTCTTACAGCTTTCACAATAAACATACCTTTTACTGCATTCCTCTATCTATCTTTGTTTTCGAGATATTTAATTTTGAAATCAGGGAGTCCTTTTCTGGACACCCTGTATCTAAATTATTTATTTTATTATACAATAGAAAGGCCGCGCGTGGAGACCTGGTTGGCTAGGACGTTCGTTCTTTTTATCGAATCCTTACCCAGCCGAAGATCTGTCTTGTTTACTAAGGGCAGCTGAAATACGTTAAATATGCTGTGGTCGCAATGTCTTCCATGTGAAATGATACATCCGGAGGTTGAGGTGAAATCTGGAGTTATCTGCTTGGTCTCTGCTTCCAAATTACGAAGATTCCCACCCACTGTAAGGGCAACGATGGCGTAATTACTGTATAACCGTCATTTCAATGCACAATAGTCACTTCCGCCCTTTGTAATGCTGAAAATCCTTGCAAAAACAGGACATTAGTGGAAAATACGTATGCACAAGTACTTATTAAAGACATTGTAAATATAAGCTTATTTGAAGTTTTATTGAAGTGCTTGCAAAATTGAGTAACGATTGTCCACGGCGAATTCAACAAAACTACTTCATTTTCTACAGATTTGTCTCTTTTTCCCGACTGTTAGGACATTTAAGGAATAGTTCTCTAATTTTCAGCGCAAAATTAAATTTATTTTTCATCCTATTTTTTAAAGGAGACCCCTTTTTGTCTACTATCTGTACATAGAGTCTAATGCTCTCCATTCAAATCCTGATTCTTTGACATGTATCATCCTTTTTTATCCCATGGTGGCTTAAAACTTCCAACGAAATAAAGCTACGGATATTGCTAATAATCAGCTTTAATGGAACGTTAATGTACAAATTACAGTTTTATTAGGTTGGTGCGTATGAAATGTCGGATTCTCTTTACATGCGGACGTTTTCCTCCCTGTTTTCGTTATACTTTTGTATTTGGCATAACCTCATTCATACTCGTATTGTCCATTGCCAGAGACTCATTTCAGCAAAATAGGTTTTCTCGAAGGTCTTCCCTTTTTTATTTCTTTTGAGTTTATTGCCGATATGAATTCTGCCGACATTCGCGTCATTTTCTTATATGAGTACAAACTTGGTAATAGTGCTGCAAAAGCTGCACGCAACATAAACCAAGCGTTTGGGGAGAATACGGTTAACGATCGGAAAGTGCAGCGTTGGTTCGAAAAATTTCGGACTGGCGATTTTTCCCTGCAAAATGAGCCGCGCGGAAGACCCAAAACGTCTGTGAAGAATGATGACCTGAAGGCTCTAGTGGAAGCGGATCCAGCCGTATCCACGAGGGAACTTGCTATCAGGATGAAAGTTGACCATACAACGATATTGAGACACCTTTCTGAGATTGGCAAGGTTAAGAAGATGGACAAGTGGGTACCGCACGCACTGACAGAGCGAAATAAGCTGGATCGGTTAAACGTATGCTCATCATTGCAGCAGCCACCCTATTCACCGGATCTCTCGCCGACCGATTTTCATTTTTTCAAGCATTTAGAGCTGTTTTTAAGGGGCAAACACTATGAAAATGAAGACAGTCTAAAAAACTCGATATCAGAGTTTATTAATTCTAAAGACCAAAATTTTTTAAGACAGGCATCTACGCTTTAAAATCTCGTTGGGAGAAGTGTATTGAAGCGAATGGAGCATACTTTGATTGAATAAACAGCTTTTGAAGAAAGATATGCAGTTTTATACAATCACTTAAGAATCCGACATTTCATACGCACCAACCTAATACATACTTTTAATCTTAGAATTAAAACGCACTTTTTCGTAAAAAAGGTAATTTTGTGCCCCTGTGACATTATCAAATAAATAAAATGAATTATTTCCATCTTTTTCAAATTGTATATTTGTAGCTCTTGAAAGGTAATGTGTTTCGAATAGAAACGATTCCACATCGGAAAGTTGAGAATCCGTCTATTAATAGCTGTGGCCGCCGAGCGGGGAAATGCTTGCGCGCCCCGTGGGAAAGACCGCCACACGGAAGATCTTGTTCCAAAGCGCTCAGGGCAAGTGGCGGTCTGCCTCTGTCGTCCAGGTGTCAAAGTAGGACGCAATCAGAGATTCAAAAATAACAGAAAGAAAGCGTCTACGCCGAACAAAAACTCAAGACAAAAATTCTAAAAAAAGCGACTGACTTTCCTTGCTGGCTTCAAAAATCGGGAGCAGCACGTGCGACTTCTTCCTACCTTACGCATCAAAAACTGGAATATTTCTGGAAGCTTTTTTCACCATAAGTTCCGTGCGTGGAAGAATAATTCTGTTATCTTTTGCATAATAAGCAAATTTTTCGATTATGTCACTGAAGGTCTTTTTTTATCACAAAAGAATTTTTTTGTTTAATGTTCCTTTATAATTCTATACACAAATGATTATCTTTTATTCTTTTCCTTAAAGGAAATGACAGTCATGCAAATTATCTTATATCGTTTGCTATAACTGTAACATGAAAAAAAGGGTGTGAATACTATATCTTTATGAATGGTAAGAAAATATTTCAGAACGACCAATTTGGCTGTTGTTGTATGCACGATATATCGGCCTGATTACATCTTAAAACTAAAGCCAATAAACGAAAAAGATCCATCAGAAGGTTATAAACATAAACGATATTTAATTAACATTATATACAAAAGTGATACACATAAGGCGCGATAGTGACGACAGCTTCGGTCGGAGTTAACAGTCCGACTGACAGTTCGTTATTTTTTCCCTGAATCACTGGTGCTGTAGCGCCTTCTGGTGTCTCTGTTGGATTTGTCATTTCTTGTGAGATTCCTGGTATTATGCTGCCATCTGGTGGAATGTACTGGATTTAATGTTGTATGTGCGATCGCCACAACTTCTAGAAGATATAAGAGCAAAATGTTTTCTCAGAATTAAGTACTTCGAATTCCATAAAATCCCTTTCATATAAAGTTTAGGAGTAGTTAAAAAGCAAAATCGATACAAAAAGTTTTCTTAGTCCTTCTCCAACCGACACTGCCATCACCTCCACTGAGTTGCATTCTATCCGCGGACATCTCACCTGCTCAGTACTGGTGGTGGTCCTGGTGATTCCATTGCTTTCAAGGGTTCTACAGCTGACGAGACTACATACTCTAGGTTTGCTAGTGGTTATCTTCATGGCCTTAAATTTGATGGCAAACGCAAGCTCTATCCTACCTGCCGTAAATGCGGTGTCCTCCTTCAACACATTCTTTTGGGTCTGGGTTGCTAGGGAGGGTTTCCTTTCGAATCCCCTGTTCTTTTTCTAAGGATTGAGGGCCTCGTGGATTTGGTGTAGTATTGCCAACTGGGACAGAAAATAACAACATGCATGAAATAAATAAAAATTAAAACATATATTAAAAAAAAGAACAAAACAAAGGAGTAACCCAAACATATCCGTGTTTATCAGATCATTGCGTTCGAAATGTGCACTGTTATGGTGCAATAAGCAGTCACTTTCCTCTTTCACTACAAAAGATAAAAAAAAAAGAAAGAGGGGGTAAAGTCGTAAAAAAAAGAAAACTCTCCTTACCTAGCGGAAGCTTTAGAAAGTTGAAACTGCGGACAGTGTCCGACTTTCTCTCTTCTTCCCTGCGCGACACTGGCAGGCAGTGAAAATGCAGAATGCCGTGTAGTAAAAAAATAAATGAAAAATAAAAAAATAAATAAGTAAAAACTGAAATGGAAAGGTAAGAGTGAAAAAGAGGTCAGGTCACCGCTCGGGATTTTTTAAAACACAGACAGATTAAGGGGGGAGGGAGTGGATTTTTGCGCGCAGCTAAAGTCGATGAAGATTCAGTCAGAGAATATCTGCTTTCGCCCATTGACCTAAATTTTTTTTATTTAAAAAAAAGGTGGCCACCAATTGCTTTTTTGTTAGGGTAATGAACTTTGCTGGTCGTCAATAAACTCTGAAGTTTTCTCCGCTCGGCCTTTCCTTCCTTCTCATTCACTTCATTCGGACACCTGCATCGGAGAAGTTAAGCAGATTTAATGTTATCAGAGATGCAAACAGCAGTCTTATTTTTTCTTTTTTAAATCTTCGGTTTACTTAGTGGCAACCTTTTTTTTACATTGGGGTGTTCTTGCTAATTTATACGAATTTTGTTTTTTTAAAAATAATCTTAATTTTTTAAATTTTTCTCACGTTTTTTAATACATAAATGCAATTTAAGAGGGTTGAATAATGTTTTCAATAAATCGAAAATTTTTCACCTACACAATACAACTTTCACTTAAATATGATGTCGGTAGAGAAGTGTCACCTGGTTTAATTGCTTGAAAATGTAACTGCTTTACTTTTATTGGGTTTAAAAGAGAAATGGGTTCTCAATAAATCGACTGCCTTCAACTTTCTCTCTCAATTATGATGACGCTGCAGGTGGTAGGTTGGTTTGATTGCTTTGAAGTATAGCTAGTCACTTTTTATTATTCGAATGTTCTAGAAATCCCGAATATTTGTATTAAAAATATATCGCTAAATGCCATTAATAACATCGAATGTGTGCAAAATGCCTCGGAAATTGAAAACTAATTTATGTTTAAAACTGTAATTGTGTGTATTTCTAAATTTATATGTAAGAAAATTATGTCCTAGCTTATATATATGTTACGAAATAAAATGAGTGAAGAATATTTGAAATAATGATTTTTAATTAGATTAGCAATCTTATGTTTCCTAGATTTATGAAGAGCTTATCTATCTATACCTTAAACACACACAAAAAATAACTATCCATAATGTTATTACAATTATTTCAGTATGTAACTTAATAATATTTTTTACAGACTCATATTTGAAAATATAATAGAAACATAAAACCTGCATAAAATTATAATAACAAAAATAGTAGGTGTTCGAAGAAATCCACGGCTAGCTATTTTTAAAATACTTTTATTTCATAAACACCACATCTATATTACAAATAAAATCACGCACACAACTGTTAGAGAAAATGAAACATTGGAACAAATAAAATAATTTTGTTGCAGCCCGTCTCTAGGAATGGAGCTTATCTGTTTGACTGTGCCAATTTCTGACCGTTAGATGGCGTTAATGTTGCTCTGTGCAGATAAAAAATATTCAAAAAATTGCTTTATATTATTTTAGTGTTATAATTTAATTTTATAATTACCAAAGGCCAAATTTATTTAAAGATGAGTGAGCTTGATTTCAATGTCAATACATTTCTTAAAACGGTGCAAACACAGCTTCAAGTACTCTAATGCGAAAATTATTGAAAATAATTTTTAAATATGCAATTCAAACTGGGATTCAATGAAGAATAATAAAGTATATACAAAATAGAAGTACATGCATATGAGCTTGAAATTATAGCATTGACTCTCTGAAAATATAATAAAAATCTTTATTTTTTATTCTGCAATAATAATCTTTATTTTGTCTGCAATTATCGATATCATTAAGCTTACAAGTTAAATAGTTAAAAAAAAAATTATAAAATAGTATAAAATGGGCATAGTTGCTTTTGAATCATTAGTAAAATTAGTAGAAATGAATTAAAGAGCACTAGTTTTTTTATTTTTATTTTGTCCCAAGCATAGAAACAAATTTGTTTATAAATTATTTACTTGTACATCCGTGTATCATTATTATTTTTTAAATTATTTTAACCACTGTGATGTCATATTTTTATTTAAATCTAACATTTCTTGATGTAATAGCAGTATTTAAATTTACAAGTACAATTAATTTCCATCGATAACCGTTTATCGACCAGTAAAAAACTGAGACAAATCGGACTCGCATCATTTTCAAAAATTAATTAAATATCATGGAATTTCTAGTCGTTGCTCAAAGGTATGGAATTTTTGTTGCCGTGACCCGAGAGAGAGAAAGCGTCCTCTGTGTGGGATTTTCCTGCCTCGTTTCCTGCAGGTGGGGCACTATTTTCTGTCTGCGCTGACAGTGAATGATGCAACGAGCCATTCTTTTTTCATAACTGTAAAGAAAAAGCTTCTCTATTTTCACATGCTTTTGATTGTCTAACCGGGAATCATTTACATAGCAATCGTCGTATTTCCTATCGATTTTTCATTGCCAATGGTTGGAAAATTTAAGTAACCTTTTATAAATACATCCATAGCGATACATCTTAAGGTTTGCAATATTCGTAGTGCCTCGTAATTGTGAATCTCGGTCACGCTTGAGCTGACATCCACACCGTACCAGCGGAAGGACGTCACGCGTTCCCAACCCACGGAGCCACATAAGGCAGGCCGCAAACTTGGTAGACAATCCGATTGAGACGCCATCTTATAGTAGACAAATGCGATCTCCTCGATGTCTTAGTGTGACGTAGCTAAAACGTTATATCTGACGTCATGGAATTTTAAACCAATGAGAGCGCTGTCTCGCAGAAAGTTGCCAGATATTTCAAACCTGCTCGAAATCTAGAAACGTCTCGCGCTCCACCCCTTTTCTGACGTAACTAAGACCTTAATGACGTCATTTGGTCTGATGCGATTCTCGCGAGACGCTCTGAGCATCTAACGAGACAAGTCTCATGCGATCATCTACGAATTTGCGGACTGCTTTAACGGGAAGCGGCGTGAAGCTTGTAAGTCACTCGAGGTCACACCTGAGCTGGAGCCCTCCTCTCCATATCACGCCACATCAGCGGAAGGACGTCACAGATGAACGTGGACTCGTCCTCAACTCACGGAGCAACCCAGAAAGAGGCTGTGGTCACCTTCCCGACTCTTGAGGGAGAATGTGGTCACCCTTCCAATCACTGCCCGTGGCACATGATGCTTCACCTTTTTAATCTTACCAGAAAGCGGCGTGAAGCCACTTAGCCACTGGAACCCACTTTCAAAGACAAGAAAATTTACCAAGTTTTTTTTTAAAATCAAAATAAATAAATAAAATATAAACGTGCCATTTATTTAACCTTATAAATTTAAAAGACTTTACTAATCGTGTACTTAATAATTCTATAATTATCAGCAGATTTTGTCTCTGACCAAGTCTTTAACTAGCAAATGACATATTTTACATTTTTATCTTAAAATAAAATGATGCAATCATTGTAACATATATATTTTCTTGCTCCTAATTCTTATTTTCATTATACCTATCGCTGTACTTTTAACTGAGTTGGCAGTGAACTAATTTGGGTCACCTCTTGATTAAATATGTTATTCATTTTTAATTAAATTTGTTTTTCAAGCTAAATATTTTTGAATAGTTTATTTTAAGCTTTTTTTGTAGTGGTTTTATTTGTCCTGTAGTCTTATTTCCACTTTTAAATTATACAACAATAAATCAATTTCAATATATTTACAATATATCAAATCAAATATATTTTTGCAAAAAAACATTTAGCCTGAATTATTATTACAGTAATGTAAATGGTCTCTTGAAAATACAAATTTTGTAACAGAATGGTTTTGAATTTGTGAATATTCTATATACATTCACTTCTTTTTTTACTTGATATAGCTATTAAAAAGAAAAGTTTTTATCGTGTGCACACACAGAAGAACAAATATTCATAAACTTAACAAATATTTTTAACTTTTTCCTTATAAATTGGTAAAAATGCATGTATTTGTAGTTTAATAAGAGTTTCATATTTTGGATTCTTTCAAAATTTATAACATAATTGTCCTTTAGAGTTAAAAATCAACTGTTCCAGATTTTTACCTACAGTATTCGGATTTCTATCTGGGGAGAAGAGGTATTAAAATATTATACAGTTTATATAATCTTATCCGATTGATACTTATTTTTGACTCTCCAGTTTTTTAGAAAGAGAGAAAGGTAAACAAATAATTAAAAAAAATTATTTTTTTCTTTGAAAATTAAAATTGATTTGTTTAATATTTATTTCAGCACATAATTTTATATGAATGAAGTTAAGCAAAAATTTTGAAATTTCTTCTCGATATTAACAAATTTCGTTTTGTTTGTTAAATTTAAAAGTTATTTTTCTAATATTTTCTTATTCTGTATTGTTAATAACATAGAAATGTTGTTTCAATCAATATGGATGCTAACTAAAAAAAGAGATATCTATGGAAGAATGAAGGGATAACTAACTAGCTAATACTAATTCTCCATTCTGTGTTTATTTTGAAGGAAAAAGATAATATAAATTAATTTGTGAGCAGTACGAGTCACATGAGATTATTTTATTTTCTTCACCGAGAAGAAAATTCAGTAATCGATTTACAGTTAATAAAGTACAATAAAATTCTTTAAAATTTTAAAAGCATGTTTTCTCAATTTGGCAACGCAAATTAGGAAAATTTGGCATACATGAATAATTTGAATCTACAAATTATATCGTGTTAGGTTTGACCATTTGTATAACGATATTCGGGAATAACGATTACTATATTGATTAATATGGCAATTGTTGTATGAATTACTCACATTACAATTTTTATATACAATATGTTAATTTTATACATTTATATAAGTTATAAATAAAATTTACTAAGAATGATGAATTTTGTAGATTTTCATTTTCAGAATAATTATAATATATTTATTCCCCTACTGAAAGTCTGATACACTTAAGACATTGCGAATGGATTTCCCTTTAAAGGGAAAAAAGGCTACATAATAGGGAAAAATATCCTTCCATGACGCATGGGAAGAAAGAGTTGTGCTGCCGCTAACGCCGTGAGGTCCTGATGACCCTTACGGGAGGTCCTTTCTGCCTCCGCCTCATCGACGATGACACACTTTCGCTGATAAAAGTAAAACGGCTGCTTGACCTTATTCACTAACTGTACTTGTAACGGCTTTTGTCTAATTTGGTGACTGCGATATGCAGAGTGCTGTGTAAAAAAAACTAGATACGATATATATAGATATTATTTCGTATTTATCCTTATTGTTTAATTTATTTTTGTCAACGGATAAACAAAGAGAAAAAGGAGAAGCCTTATGAGATTTCAGACAATTTATTATTTCCAGTTGGCGATGTGGAGAACATGCAGCTATCATTTTCGGAACTTTTAAATGAGTTTTTCTTTATTGTTTTGTTGTGAAAATTCTTTTCTTTTACTCATTTGTGTTATATTTTGTTTTATTACCTCGTTTTCAATTTCCTTGAGAAAGTGGAATAAGCTTTTTAGAGAGGATGTCTTTATTTTTTTTCAATTAATGGAAAGGAAAACACATTTACCTTCTCTATTATATTATTATAATCTAGATAAAAGTACAGCCACGAAAACTTTAATAGTTTCTCTTACACATTTGATTGCAAAAACAAGTATTATAAAAATATTTAAGCAGATGCATGAATTAAAAATAATAAAAAAATCATGTATAGATTAAAAATAGATTATGTTGTTTACATTTAAACTCCTATTTAAATAAAAGAACTTTTTTTATTTAAATAAAGGAACATTTAAATTTATTTAAAAAATAGGAGATACTTTTGCAGTTGCATATAATTTAAACTTCACCTACCGTAGAAAAATGTGTAGAATTCATTGTTAAATAAGTACCTTCAAGTATATGTAAATACGAAATAAGAATTTTATAATTATTTATTATTAAAAAATTAATTTAATTATAGTTAAGAAGTTCAGAATTTTTTTATTTGATAAGATTAATAATTATTAAAAAGTAACCAAATATAAATTATTAGTTTTTTTATAATGTAAGGAAGCTAAAGAATTTTAAAACTAAAAAAATAATAAAAAATATGTTGAATGTAAACATTCTAATCAAAAATGCAAAGAAAAAAAAGTTGGAACCAGTGTTTATGGTTTGTGAAGTAAAAGTACACTAAAACCATACTTAGCTATAAATCTCATTTTTAGCACATTCAAAGAATAAGTTCTTTATTTTAATAAAGGTATATTACTGTAAATGCAGTACAATTTCTAAAATATAAATATTATACATGTGTGTGAGTGAAGGAAATAAATATTATTTCATGAATCTACAATTGCATTAATTAAAGTGCACTACGATTGATAAACTACTACAATCACATTTACGTTTGTCGCCTTTTACTCATTTCGTATGCATATTTTTCTCAAAAACTATTATGTGAACACATAAAAGGAAGCCAATTCATACCAGGAATATGTTACTTATATAATATATATAATTAATTTTAATAATAAATTCAACGCAATTCATTACTCGAAAAACTTTACATACTGTACGTAATCTACTAAGTTTAAGTCTTGCGGTACTTATGGAGTCTATTTATTTGGTTGTCTGATTGAAGTAGCCTGTTATAAATACATATCCACAAAAATCAGTCATAAATCTGCCTCTTGATGACTAAGTGCATTCATGTGCTATCTTTTTGTCCCTCCCAAGTCCTACTGTTTGCCTCATCGTGGCGGGAGGGTGACCCTGGGCGGAATGGGCGAAGTACGTCGGGAGTTTACTCCTGATTGGGCCACCCAAGGCGCGAAGGCCATTCCATTATGCCCAGCTAAATAACAGTAGGTGAAGGAGCCAAGACAGACTTCTACCTCCTGGTGCTCCGGGCCTTGGTCTAACAGAAGCTGCACATTCCCTCTCCAATGACTTCGTTGACTGTTGATTTTGATGCTGGGTCTCTCTAGGGAGGATCTCTTTAGCAATCCTCTTTTAGTCTTCCACTTCCTTACAGTCAAGGAACTCGTGGATCTAGTCTGACTCCGTCAGACACGGAGGATAAGCAACAACAACAACAACAATCTTTTTGTACATGTTGGATAGAAAACTGAGTGTAAAAAATAGCACAAAGTTAGTTTGACATTTTGGTTGAAGCAGATGTAAAAGCAAAGCCTAAGAAAGAATGAAGCACTTAATTGCGTTTTGATGAAGTGTTAAAAACATTCGCCAATGTAAATCAGGAAGTGGGAAGAGGAAAAAGAAAATTTTATTTTTGATATTTTAAAAAGGTATAAAAATTGATTTTAGACCTGGTAAATATCTTTATTTGTTCCTTTATTATAAGCGCACTACAAATAAGAATTTATCTGAAGACGCCTATGAACTTTTCCTGAATTTACAATAGATTTGGATTTGCAGGTTAAAATCAAGGGCAACACTTAAATTGATCTAATTACATATGTTAGAGTGAAGATTGAGAATATTCATTGAGTTTATTCGTTTTTCCTGTTAATTTTATAAATTTTGCGCGAG
The DNA here is from genome assembly GCA_037975125.1 of Latrodectus hesperus. Lineage (NCBI taxonomy): Eukaryota > Metazoa > Arthropoda > Arachnida > Araneae > Theridiidae > Latrodectus > Latrodectus hesperus. The sequence continues at coordinate 7,327 of JAJQOW010001844.1, read as the reverse complement.
CATGTCACGGATTATTTTCATCCCCTTATCAGCAAAACATAAGCAAACCACGAACATCTATCTCTCTTAAAGTTGCTTACATGATATTTGAATGTCTAAATTTCTGAATTTTAAAGGATTTTTATAATTGAACATTTTTTCACGACTCACCAAAAATCAGTCAAAAGTGCTTCAAAGATTATCTTCTCACTTCAAAATTCATTGAACTTATAACTTCAAATGATTTACTTATCATCCTATAGATTTTCTGAGCAAATTCAGCGATGGAAAATAAATGACACGCGAAATCATTAGAAGCTACAGCTTTTCTCAAACAAATCCTCAGCCAAGTTTTGGTGTGACTAATTAAACCATGTGAATTTTATGTGAAGTTTATTTTAATGGAAATTCTCATGGATGCATGCATAATCAATGCATATATTAGAGACAATATCCGAATACACGTTTCCTGTGAAAAGCAGTAGCCTTATGTCGCAATGGCTATTTCAAATACCAAAATTCTAAGACACACCTTTATTTCTAGAGTTGCAAAGCCTTAACTATTAATAAAAACATGTTCACACATTAAGCTCTTCCAAATAGAGGCTTTAATAACAAATAAAGTTTATTTGAACCGATTTCCGATGCGTTTTTCACGCATATCCCTGCTTCTTTTGTTGAGAGTTTTTTTATTAACCTTTTTTTATTTATGAATTGTTTTCTTGTTATTTTAATTCTTAAATTTATGATTTTAATTTATAAATTTGATTTTTAAATTTAATTTCAATGCCATTTTAATTCTTTGAAATTTGAAATGATGATTAAATAAACCAACCAATAAATGAAATTTAAATAAACCATTAATAAATAAAAGGAAGTAATTAATTAAAAAACTCGTATATGACGGGTAATGGCAATCATTTTAATGTTAACGAAATTTTGAAGTCCGCAGTAATCGAAAAGTAACCCAATTTATTTTAAAATTATCAATTTTCTGTATATGTTACTTGAGTCGTGGCTTATCCTTCAAATGTCTGACGAAGTCAGATAAGGTTCATCAAATCATTGACTCTGAATAAATCGGAGATTAGAAGGGGGATGAGTAAACGTCCTCTCTGGAAAGACCCAAATGGTCCAGGATGGGTTGCGGAGAAGCCTGCCCAAGTTTACATTTAGAGCAGAATTTAAAGATTTTTTTGCCTTTGAGATACGAGAGACTCCTTATATGGATGGTTACCAATCTAGAAACAACGATATAAGATATTCTGTCACAATTGTAATGGATTGTAATGGAAGACTGCAGCAAAATTGCCCAGTCAGCACCTGGGTTCTTCACGGTCAATGATTACAGTTCAACAGCACCTTCATAAGCAGAATATTTAGGGCAGAGCAGCAATTTTCAAGTTAATTGTAATAAATTTTTATGTGAAAGATCATCTGTAGTGGTGTCGCGCTCACAAAATCTGGTTGATTGATTAGTGGAAGAAAGTCTGAAGAACAGTCTTTCCCACTTTTCCCTACAATAGGGTGGGAGCATCTCTGAGCACTTTGTGCAATCCTACACAAGCTTATTCTGTGGTTGTCTTCTTCAACAGCCAAATATTAGGTGCATCTGCCATGATATGGGCAGACGAGTTGTGATTTTCTTCTTGACCAATCGTAACTCTGAAAAGAAGGATTACAGGGGAGAAGTATAGAGAAACTTTAACTGACAAGGTTCATCCGATGATTCAAACTTTATTTCTTGCAGGATATGGAATTTTCCAGGAATAATGTTCCTTTCTATCCTGTAGAGCTTGTCCATTCATGGATTGATGATGAGAATGAGGATAAACATCTACCTTGTCCCACACAATCATCTAATCTCAATATAATTGAAACATTTTGGTTTATTTTCGAGCATTCAATACAGAATTGATATGCTTAACCGGATTCTCTTCCAAAATTTTCTCAATATCTCCACAAAGAATGGTGCAACATTCCTCTAAATACTAATCAGTTTTTGTTTGAATCAATTTCTAAGTGAATTCAGCTGCAATGCATGCCAAAGGTGGTTCTTCTCTATATTAATAAGGAATTCTTTTCATAATTCTAAGGTTTTTTTAAATTATATTTTGATAATTACCTGTCTAATCTGCAAATACTAGATTAATCTTTGTTTTCCATCAAAGGCAGTGGGCTCTCTTGACAAAAGTCTATTGTCAACTATCTAAATTTAAAAAGTTATGGTTATTATCGACAATTTTCTTATTAAATAGTCATATTATTAAATAAAGACTTACCATTGTCTAGTGAGTGGGCAATGCTTTTGCAATGGAACATTTTGGATCTTAGACACTGTTGAGGGAACAGTTTTTTTTCCGTATTCGTGTTTGTACGAAAAGCAACTGGAGAATTTCGTCTTTTGGGAAAATTGAATACATTCCTTTATTTAAGAAAACTCCTTTCTGAAGAAATACACGAAAAATATTTAAATTACTTGAATTAGAATTGCCTTTCGTTGTCAAGCTACTAGTGTCTATTATCTAGTGTCAACATAATTTTAAGAGAATATCTTTATATTTATTTTACATTAGAGGAAATCGATCAAGAAATCTTCCAGCCACCGTTTCCTTGGTCTACCCATTGGCGTATCGCATTTGGTCTTCCTGCAAATCTTCCAAGTTTCTTCCTGTTCTAGAATGCAAGATCTTGACCACTCGGTTATCAAGCGATCTTTCAATATGCCCAAGCCATGAAAATCTCTGTGCTTTGAGGAATCTTGCATCATGAGTTCTAATTCTCCAACAATTATTACTTAATTGTGACGTACTAAAAATTTCTTAAGTAATTTACGTTCAATAATTATTTATGTCTTTTTGTGTCAAAGTCCAACTATCGCAACCCTGTGTCACCACGGTACGAATTATTGCTTTGTACACTTTTAGTTTATTTGCCCTTTTTGGTATCAATTTATTTTTCAACAGATACTCATACAAAATAACAACTTTTCCTCTTTGATATTCTGTCATTAATTTCTCCTGAAATATTGTTTAAAAAATTTATTATTGTATCTAAATGAGTAAAATTATTAACAGTTTCGAATTTAAATTGTCAACTATAAAATTATTGCTACAAATGATGGCTAATTTAATTAATTCCATGTATTTTGTTTATTTGTTAAATGGTCATCTGTGTCGGCCACTTACATTAATTTTTTTGTTGTTTTAATGGACGCTTCTCAGTTTCTAAACTAAACTCTGGGGCACGACAGCGCATGTGGGCCAAGGCCTACAGCGCCAAACTCAGTTTTCATGACCGAGAGCCCCTGGGGTGCGAGGCATAGGTCACGATTAGGTGGTCAGCTTAATGCGAAATCCCCAGTGTTTAGTTCCCAAGCATGCTTGGTATTCAGTTTATTGACCCCCTGAAGGAGGAAAGGCTGAGTCAACCTTGTCCAGCGCGAGGATCGAACCTAGGACCTGTGCCTTGAGAGCGCGAAACGCTGTCATTGAGCCCCTGGACTTCTCAGTATTACCATGTCATCAGCAGATGCACAAATTTAAGTTGTTTTACTATTAATTGTGTGTTTCTGAGATCTAATTTTCAAGTATTAGATTCAAAACTAAATGAGATTGTGGATCACACTTTCAGACACTAGCACTGATATCGAAAATTTCTAACATATCATTCTGGCTTAGAACGGGGGCTTTAAATTCCTTTAAAGTATATAATTTGTGAGGTTATTTATTACCTTCTCTAATATTATCACTTATGGTTATTGTTTTAAGTTTGCATTTAATATTGGCTTGATTTCCAATTATGTAACGCGAAAGCCAAAATTTTACGAGAAGAAAAATTTTACGGAAAGAATAAAAAGATAAAATATGAATAATAACAGCTATGTATTTTAAAATTGATTTAGATGCATTTATAAAGTGATTGCTTTTGTGAAAAACACTGTACAAGCTGTATGACGTCAGATTATGTGATTTATAGTTTCTTTTCTTAAAAGATCGTTTATTAAGAACAGTACAAACTGTATGACGTCAGATTGTGGGAATTATAATTTGTACTTTTCTTTTCTTAAAAAGTTGTTTGGCAATACTATAAAAAGTTTTCGTTGTAAACAAAAACAACATTGTTCTACACGACGTTTTAGCGTGTGTGCTGTACGTAATTATTAGAAATTCTTATACTTTGATATACAGCTTTATTGATCTAGTTAAAAGTGAGAATTATTTTGTAAAAATGGTCGAATAATGAGGAATATTAATGCTTTTATCTTTAATTTTGTGTGAGTTATATGAAACTAGATTAAAAAGCTAATGCCAAATATTCCAAAAAAAAAAAAAAATTCTGAATTTTGATTTTGAAAACATTTCACCAGTTTGAAATCTGATACATTCGTCACTGACCTCTAGTGTTGGAAATGAAAGTTTATCTCAATTTGAAATGATCTCATTTTGATCTTTTAAACATACAATCAAGAATTTTGAATAATAAATGTAAGAAGAAAAGATGGAAAACCCTCTTGTGCCCGCCATTAGAAAAAAAATGATGGAAAACATTACATTATATATATGCACATACAGTTACACTCAAAAATTCGTCCACTTATCAATGTCAACAGAATATTGATATTAGTAAATATTAATATTTAATATATATTAATAGATGTCGGTGCCTCAAAGTTTTTACCCAATTTAGTGCTATATTGTTAGAAATGCTAGTTTACTTATGGCAGTCTTAGTATTTTAGGGTCCATCTTGATTCTTCAAACAAGCACGTAGACACACTTGGCCACAAAAAATCATAAATTCTCTCCAATGGGCCCTCTCAAATATATTTTTTCCAATAACTATTAATATTCGATGTTAGTCGATATCAGGGGTGCACAACCTTTTCAGAATGAGGGGCCAAAATATGAAAAAAGATCAAGTCGAGGGCCAAAGCAGCACGTAAATGTTAAAACATGTTATAAACGTAAAAACACTTTTTTGTGGCAATACGCATGTGAATTACAATTATTAATTTACTTATTTTACTCATGCAAACATTATACAATGAAGGAATAAAACACAATCATTATAGATAAAAAAATTGAATAACAGGCGAAAACTTTTTGGTATTTATACAAAAAACACAATTTAAATTTTGAAAAAAGTTAGTAAAATTTAATGTGATGGCTGTGACTGAATATTTGAAGTTATTGATATTATGTTGGGCTTAAGATTCGTTGTGGCAATACGTAAAACAGAAGAAAGGTTCTCATCTGCTATTCTATTTCTTATTTTTGATTTGTTTAAATTCATTAAAGAAAATGTTTGCTCACAAATGTAAGTAAGTTGCACATGCAGCTGCATTTTGAACTCCTATACGAACATTCATACTCTCGGGTAGCCATGAAGGGAACAAACTGAAAATCCGCGTTATAAAAAAATGAACTTAATGAACAGATGTAAAATATTTATTCTGATGTAGAATTGTTTTCCTATCAGATTTTTTCTTTTGTTTATTTGAAAGAGTCTCATTTCTTTTTAAATTAGTCTTATTTTATTAACATTCGCGGGCCAACTTTAAAGGCGACGCGGGCCAATTTTCACCCGCGGGCCATAGGTTGTGCATCCCTGGTCGATAATAATATTTAATATCAATTACTATTTAACCACATTCATCAATTGTTTTAACATAACTATATTAAATATTTTAAAATGAAAACTAAACTTTATTTTCATAAAAATGACTAATTAAAAAGGAAGTAAAAAATTATGTCAAAAAATTTTTTTCCTTTCGTATTTAAAATCTGTAATGATCATCTATATAATGATGAGCAGTTAATGTAATATTTTATTTAGTCAGTATTTGATCGGACACATCCTTTACAATATTTACAACCGCTTTTAAATGCTTGGGCAGACTTTTCACTGGATTCGCACGATCGATGGTTCCGCCGTTGATGAAATCTCGCATGCGTTCTTCAATTTTCGATAAATGTGCTCTTCATTCGGTGACTGGTGTTTTCAAAATGTTGGAGCAGTATGGAAATATTAAGGACGTACCTTATGAGCGATGTGCTTAGGCTCATTATCATGATAAAAGGAAGCAAAATTATTTCCACTACTCAGAGTTTAAATCATAATGTTTAAAATATCTAAATAAAGATCGCGAATCAATAAATATCTATCAATAAATATCAAATATTTAGTCCTGACACAGGGCCACACTCAAACGCTTCCATAAAAATATTTTGTTGTTTCAACTATGGTTTTTGGATTAAGTTTCTCAGTTTTCTATATACATGCTCATGAAATGTTTAATTTGTTTGCATCAGCAAATAAAGCATAATTCCAATGAAATTGGGTCTCAACTAGCATTGATTTTGCTAAAGAAAGTGTAAGTCTTCTATTATTTGGACTTACAGAAATTTTCCACGCACACGTCATCCACCCACTCAGAGTATTCATTAAACAGTTTTCGGAAAAACTCTGATATAGACAATGTTTCTTAAATTCTATAGAAATCTTTGTAGCTCTCAAACATGGATTCCACAAATTTTCTGACTATAAATCTCTAGTAACGCTAAGTTAACATTGTTAGTTAGACATTTTATGCTTTATTGTAATTTTCTTTTCTAAATGGTGTTATTCCTTATTATTTCTTACTTTGTAATTTAATTAGTTTTTTTTAAATTTAGTAATACTTAAATTTTTTGCTTAAATTTTACTTAATTAGTTAATTTATTAAACATTATTGTAATCAATAGCAAATTAATTTTGGAATTTTATAATTACTTCCACCCTACTACAACTCATTTAAACAAATAAACAGAAACAAAAAACAAGAATTAAAAGATTATAAAATATCACCAAAAGGCAAATCAGGAAATATGTGACAAAACATCTAATATATTTATTTTAAGTTATTTTGGACGAAATCATTTTTTAAAATTTTTTATTTAATTTTCTTGCATTTAAATTTTTTAAAAAGTAATTTAATTTCTCCAAAAAAAGTTTTCTTGCTTTACTCAGAATCATATAGAGATATTATGAAAAATTATGGAACACTATCTTTGTTTAATTCCAAGGTATAAAGCGATTTTCATAAATTTTGAAACTGTATGCGAACTCTTTTGAGAATCACTAAATTTTCACAAAGCTCTTACAGATAAGAAGAGAAAGTTCAAGAGAAAAAATATTTAAACAGAAAAAAATTTTTTTTCTTCCAAAACGATGCTAGTTTTTTTTTTTTTTATCTTTACCATAATCATTTAAGCAAATTATTTATAGTAAAATTGAATTTTTCTCATTCAAAAATATTTAAATATACATAAAGTTATAGTAAAAAATATATTTCAAGTATGAATTTT
>JAJQOW010001843.1:0-31824 GCA_037975125.1 Latrodectus hesperus | reverse complement strand
CGAGTTCGTTGACTGTAAGGAAGTCGAAGACTAAGAGAGGATTGCAAAAGAGATCCTCCCTAGAGAGACCCATGCAATCCAAAAGATGCTCAGGAGAAGCCTGATGATTTTGGCACTTGGTGCAGGTGACAAAAGTTTTCCTGCCCTCGTTGAAAGTGAGGCACTTAATATGACCGCTAGCAAGTCTTGAGAGAACAGTCCGGGTACGTCTGTCACACGGGAGGTCAAGGGACAAACCCGGTTTTGATCCCTTGTACCAATTATGGGTAGGGGGTGTTTTCCACTCCTCCGAGATTTTTGATTTTTCCAGGGAGTGTAACTCCAGAAAAGTAAGTGTGGAAGAGGGAGTATTTGAAATCCTGCAACCCTCCTTAGCAAGATTATCGGCCATTTCATTCCCGTGGAGATTCACATGTGAAGGTATCCATTGCAAGTGAACATCATGATTAAGTGAAATGAGTTTTAATTTAAGCAGGATAGAGTTGCTGATCTTGTCGCCTACAATAAGCCAATTACTAAGATGGTGGAGAGAACTACGGCTGTCAGACAAGATCCATAGGTCACCATAATCCTCTTCAGAAAGAATAGCTTCTAGTCCCAGGTCTATTGCAATCAATTCACTTCTGAAGACAGAGCAGTGATTGGGATTACGATGAGAAAGAGTGAAATTGGTGTGAGGGTTTCAATATATATGCCACTACCTGCTAGAATATCAATTTTACTACCGTCAGTGAACACTACGCTCTTCTTCCATCTAGCTTATGGGACATCAATTTACAATCAAACACTTCTATTTTAATTGTTTGCATGGCTTAAATACTTTCTCTTGAGGGTCTTTTTTACTTAGTTGAAAGTGAACTTAATTCAGTATTTTAGGTCAGCAGAAATACAGATGTATACGCAGAAGTTAAAAACACAATATCTATTTTGGGATCATCATGATTTAATGCTCTTGAGAAAGAAAAATTAAGTATTGACATGATTGACGAAAATGGATGTTTTCATGCAAATTCACTGAAGTGAGTACTTGAGTGTTTTCAGATTTCTTCACTTATTATGCATGAATCTAATGAATTGAATGAATAATAATGGTTGAACAAGAAAGATGAGTGGGGTGTTTCTGCTCTTTCCATGCAGCTAAAACTATAGGTGCGTGCTGGGGAGTTTTCTATATTTCTCTTTACATATGAATATGATTTCATAATCAGTATAGTGCTTTCTTGAAATGCAATAATACATGATGGATCATAAAAATAAACAGTGTTATTAACTTCCAAATTTTAGTCAGTCCAATATGCAATGCCTAAAAAATTTTCTGTTAATAAAAATAGATTATTTAATGTCATTAATATGAAACATTTCGCTAGTATTATATCTTCATTTTAAACCGATTATTAACTCCATTCATATAAATTTGATGAAATCGATTAAACATTATTTTAAATGGATTATTTAACAATGGTTGATATTTATTCAGACATTCCACTTCAACCTGAGAGGTTTCAGAAACTGTAAGGGCTCTTCGTCAAAATTATTCAAGCTTATCTCTGATATTTTTCGTCATTTAAATAATCATTAATATTAAATTAATGTATCTAGGATAGAATTAGATACTTGCACATGACATCATCGGATTCTCGCGGACGAAATTTTCTGCTTACTTTCCAGAGGGAAATTGAAAATAAACATGAGTTACGATTCATCTTGTGAAATGTAGACAGTAACCCTTGATGAATTAGTATAACTCGTTTGCGTATTGAAATGAAGAGAAAAATTGCACATGAGTATAAATTTGTGGTAAAAAAAACACTTCTTTGTATAAATTCAATTTTCATGGGTCTCAAAAAATTTTCTGGAACGTCTAGGAAACATAAACAATCGCCACGTTTTTCGACCTCAGTTGTTTTCTTTTTCTCGATGTGAAGGTATCTAACTATGAATAAATTAAGCGTTCATACAGGACCAAGCTGTAAACAAGATTTTTTTAATCACTAATGGCAGATGAGAAGACAACTGTAATCAGAATAACAAACATAAAAACTAGAACGAAGAGCAAAGGTAACTAAGTTAACAAAACTGAAACCATTAATAATGCAATATATTTTAAATAGATGTCACACAATACTACAGTTTCTGAAATAGGATAAACATAAAGTATGCTTAAAAAAATTATTTATTTTTATTTTCTTTATTCCATTAATTATATTATAGAGTAATTTATATTATTCATTATATTGTGTGTTATTTAAATATCTTTTATATAAAATTGAGAAGAAAAACTTTGTTTCTATAAACATGAATTCAATTATTTGGTTCGATAATATAATGAATGAAATTTCTTAAATGGGTGTTAATAAAATGCAACGTCTTAAAGTAGTCAAACACAATGTGTACATTTTAAAAAAATAAATGTATCATTTTATTCTCCTTATAAATATATAGATAATAACAAAAGTTTAGTTTTGTAAAAATGTCCATTAAAATAATAAAATCATTATACCAGAATAAATTAAATAAAACTAAATTTTTATACAATACGTTCTTAAAAAATAAACGTTTAATATTAAATTTTCTCAAATATTTACTCTCATAATAACTTTCAAGCGCAGAACCAATAAGTTTCAAATTCATTCGACATTTCAAATAAGTATCCAACCCTCATCGACCACCCCTCCTACCCCAGCGCCTTCCGACGGATCCGCCATTTTAGATCGATTGGCCTTGACATTCTCCTTCAGTTACGACTGCGCCCTCTTCTGGAGTAAAATAGCAATGTGATGAGAGATATAAATATCCTGTTTCCATGGCAACCGATGTGCCCTCAGTTGTAATTTTTACTGTGTTGGTAATATAAGTTTTAGAAGCGGTAACATACATTTTAAGCGCACACTGAAAACTATTTTTCAGAAGTGTTTTCGAAATAGTTAGGTAACAAAATAGAAAGAATGAATTTATTTCCATCGAAAAAAAAAATACTGCTTTTATTCTTTCTTATTTCTCTTTCATGTTTACTTATTTGAGTTTGTATATTCTTTTTATTAGGAAACATTATACTTTTGATATGTTCGTCATAAAAATACACTAAAAGTAGGAAATAAGTTAAATTACATATAAAAAGAATCCTTAAATATAGCCAAGTAGTGAAAAGAATAAGTATAAAATGGCCTGCTCTATTCGATAATGAAATGCTATATTCATCTTAAATTATATAAACACGTATTTTTATGTTTAGTGTGTTTTTTTTTTTAGCAAAATGATAAAAATTGTGAATAAAATTAAGACATAGAATTTAATATTCTTCACTTTTATATGACATAATTTTTATCTATTTTTTAAAAAATGTATTGAACAAAGTAGTTTATTTAGTATACAATTTTAAATATTATTTTGTTTTCTTACATTAAAATGAGAACTTACAAAGTTGTACAAATATTTTATAATAAATATTTAATTTATATATAAATATTATTAATTATAGTAAATATTGATTCAATTTATTCAAATAGTACTTGTTAATTAAATGAATTTTTAATCATAGAAAAAAACTATGTTAGAATACTTTTTAAAAAAGTTTAGATAAATTATACATCAAAATATATTTTCGCTACATTCTAAAAGTTAAAAGAAGACTTTTGGTTAACACAAAATGTATGAATACAATGTTGGTAAATTGTCATTTTGAAGTTTTGCGAAAACATATTGCTTAAAATCGTTTAAATAAATATACAGTAAAATAAATTTGCTCATTGAAATATCTAAAGACATTTCATTCTTCTATAACATTTTGTTCGCATTTTTATAGTAACTATTATCCGCAATTCGTGCTGAACAGAAATGAAACAATATAGCAATGATGTTCTCGAAAAAATTATAATCAAAGATTCTATTACAAAGTCAAGCATATGAAAATGTGTATACAGGGTGGTCAATTGAAAAGAATATTCATTGATTCTTCTTATTACTCATAAATTTGATGGATGTGGCACCGTGGAGTATAATTTTTGACCCTATTTAAATGTGGGAGACAATTTCAACACTCTTGGACCATTACAATCTAGTTTACATTGTGGAAACGGAAAAGAAGATACACAATGTGTTACTCCATACTACTTAATAATATTATTTTTAAGAAACGTAACTTAAACCAATTTTTTAAATAGTTATATTCCTTTAATCAAATGTTGAAAGTGTTAGCCACCATTTAAACACAAACATAAAAACGTCGGTTTTTTTATGCAAAACTTTGCAACATGCTTGAATTTATTGACCAGATTTATTCGTCTATAGCTTTAAAAATATCATCGATGAATTAAAATATTTTAATTCAATGATGCTTACAAGATTTATCAAGGAAACACTATCTTTCTGAACCCCACAAAAATTATCCAACAAGGAGACTTTGTTGTCCAGAGGTTTATTGTAAATAAAATGTCATCAAAAAATGACCTATTCTCTTAATTGTTTAATTTATCGTGCATGAAATGATTCCGACTTCACACAGAAACCAACAATAACAGTCCAGTGAATCCGTGAACCAATAAAAGCTTGAATATCTAGATACATTTTTCTAATCTATATATCTGGACTCTTTTGGAATAGAAGGTTTGCGTAAACGTATAACGAGTCGTTTTAATTTCAAATCAAAGGATTAGCTCATGCACATGAATTTCATAGTTGCCATTCATTATCTTTTGAAATGAGTTTTGAAAATAAAAAATTGAAATAAGTGGATAATATAATGTAAGTGGATAATATTTTTACTCAAATCATTTGTGCAGAATTGCATTAAAAATTACTTAATATTTACATCAGAATTTATTTATTAAAAATGAGTTTTCGCATTTAGAAAGATAAAACACTATGCGCACATTAAATATATTAAATAAATAAGGAGTAAAAGCATATATATATATATATATATATATATATATATATATATATATATATATATATATATATATATATATATATATATATATATATATATATATGTGTGTGTGTGTGTGTGTGTGTGTGTGTGTGTGTGTTTGTTTTTTATCCATGTATTTACCAGAAAATGAATATTTGTTAATTATATTAAATAATTAATTAAATACAAATGTTTTCTTCATAATTTTTATTCTAAAGTTAAATAGTTATAAATAATAAAGAATACAAAAGTTGAATTCTATTGAAAAGCAACCATATTCAATAATGTATCGGAATGTTTTCTCTTACAGAGATATTTTAATCATATGTTGGACATATATAAATTTAAATAGAAGAGCAGAAATATTTATTGATTAAACACGTCAAGTTTAGTAAATAAAATAAAATTTCTAATTTAATGCTTAGTAATTCTTTGCAATAATGAAATGAAGTAAAAATTTCTCTGTCATCTTTAGAAAAAGAATAATAAAAAAAGATTAACTTTTTCTTAAAACGCTACAAAATGCGTTAAATTCCGAGATTTGATTTTTCAATTTTTTTAAAAAAAATGTAGGAATAATTTAATGAATAAGAATATAGCTTCTTCAATTCATATTTACAAGTAAAATTTAAAAAGCTTAGTTGATGTGCAAATAACTTTAAGCATGTCAGAATTTACGATCAAAAATTATAGAATACAAACTAAATGCAATTATGAGTATAACACAACGAATACAATTAGATAATTATTAAAAATGTATAGAAACTTCTCTACAAAAATCACAGTAAAAAAAAATCCATACAAAATTACATCATTAAATCAACATAAAATTATAAAGATTTTTTAGGCTCTCTTCATTTATTTAATACGCAGATAAATTTCAAAATGTAGTGTTTCCTATTTTCACTTTCATGTACTTACATGTATTGTACCACATAATTCTTAAACGCCCAGACCTGTGCTTGAGAAGGATATAATAATATTGCTCTACAGCCAAATATTTTGTTATTTTTATATGCATCAAAACTAGAAAACTACACTAGAAATAATTAGCATAATATACTTGTTAAAGAAGCAATAAACAATTATATAAAGATATTACGTATCATCTTCAGTTATGTGTTTGTATGTAAGTACGGTTAGAAAAATTTATGTGGATTAACTCTTTATATTAATAAAATTTAAATCAGTTAAGTTATAAATAGAAAACGAACATTCTATAAGAGTTAGTTTAGATGAAATTATATATGTGAGATTCTTAGTTAAAAAAAGTATTTATTTCGCTATTATTAGTAGTTACTATTTATTAGTATTAAAAGGCCTTTAGTTCTCGTGGGTTTTTATGTTTTCTCTCTAAAAAATCTAGAAATGAAAACATTAATAATAGTTAACACATAATATTGCGCTTCAATGAGATAAAGATTTTAATAAACTTTAAAAATATGAATTATTGCAAAAAAGATTTTAATATTTTTTTTATTTACAGAACTTTAAATTTAAAAATAATTTTCTGACTGTCTCTGGATTTTAAACGAGACTTCAATATTCATGTTTTTATTAGATTCCAAAATATAATAATAATTTCCTTAATATCTCTTTCTTTGAAAAAATATATAACTAAGTTATAATATTTTTGAACTACTAAGAATTTAGATTAAAAATGTTTTCTAAGTATGTAATATTTATATATCTTTCGAGGAATTTTTCAAAGAATAATATCTAAAGGAATAATAGAAGTTTCTCAACCAACCTTGTTAAAATAACAATTTTCTAACTATAATAAAAACTTTGAGATATCGGCATGTTTTGTTATAGACAGATTACATAAAAATTGGTACATATTATATGATTTAAAAAGAAAATTGGTAGCAGTAAGAGGTAATTATTTTCACTACATAATCGAAAATAAACTTTATTTTATTTTTTCGCTGCTAATATATAGTTAAATAAGAGTATTATAAATAATTTATTAGAAAGATAAAATTAAATTTGCAAATTTAAAAAAAAAAAACATTATTATTTGAAAATGACAATTTTCCTGTTATTTACTTTCACAATTTATGAACAATTGAAACTCATTTTATTCCAGCATCAAATAAGATGCATTGAGTAATTTAATCGTAATTGCTAGTTCAAATCAGTTAAATAAAAAAGAAAAGAAATATAAAAACTTTCTTGCATAAATCGGAACAATGATGTAATACCATTTTTTTTTTTTTACTTTTATATTCATTGTACATAATTTTATTTTGTTTCTATATCAAACATATAAAAGTGAATCAATTATAAATCGATAAAAATAAACTATATTATCAAAATATAAGTGAGCATTCCATTATTTTTAATAAATCTTGATATTGATGTGTGCTAATATAATAAAGCTAATTTTTAAAGTATATTTTATCATTTTAAAATTTTTATAAATATGATTTTTATATAGAAATTTATGAAATAATTTACACAAAATAATTAAATACTTAATTAAATTAAAAAAAATAATACATATATAAGTTTACCAGAATAACATTACTCACAAATGGTTAGAAAAAATTTGTAAATAATCAACGAGAATACTCTGAATTAAAAAAAATTTTTGTGACGTTTTTTTTTTTTAAATTAGCAATTTAAAAATAAAAAATTTTTGTAACGTAAAAAAATTTTTTGTACTTTTGCATATTTATTACTTCTCAGAATAAATTCAAAATATAGCTGGATGAATCTTATTTATAAGGTAAATATAATTGGTGTTTTTAATGACACAAAAGAACATGCTCTACAGATAGTGTAGCCTATTGTTAGTCCTCGAAGTAAACCCCCATCGTCATTCAGCGCCCTCTGCCAGCGTGTCTCCAGTTGTGCAATCAATCCTCTTGCGATAAAACTTGGGGATTTCAGACGCAAAGAAGCCCGTGAGTGCTTAACTCAAATCTGCTTCATTGGTAAAGGCACTTATACCAATATGATTATCCACGAAATGGAAGAAAATCTGAAGGTGCAAGGTGAGGTGAGTAAGGAGGATGGTACAAAGTCTCCCAACCAAGTCTTTATATAGTATTCTCGGTAATAGTATACCTTTGTCAGTAACCAGTGCTGGGTTCTGTTGCAATGCCTGTTGCACACGTTCTAGTTGCTACTAATGCAGGTCTGCATTGATCATTTGGCTTGTTGGTAGCAGTACTGAATCACTTGACGACCAGTCCACCTGACAGCAGCTTCATAGCAAAGGGAACGTTTCTCCGACCTTAACTTGTGAAACGGATGCTCAGCACTGTGCTCATTTACAGCGCTACCCCCAAATGTTTAACTTGATGTTCAGAGACTTGATGAACCTGCTGATAATCCCACTTTGAAGTTGTACAGAAAACAACACGGAACGAACTCTTTTGACACGTCCATTTCTCTTCGCCACTGTACGAGTGACGATTGATGAATGTACGCGGTGGGCCTGCTTTTGTAACGACTGATATTCCTACTCTAGACTGACCAGTGTATCGAGCACGTCATTCACTAATTTGCATACTTCATTCTATGGCAACGCAAAAACTGCTGAAAATGTCTTCCTTGCCTTTTATTTTTACTTGAATTCAATAATTGAGAATTAACTCACTTTTTATGTTCTCTTTATTTAAAGTGATATAGTGAGCTTTTAAGTAAGCATTTAAATTAGTTAAATAATTATTCAAGAAAATAGTTCTTATCACAAACTCAATATGTAAATTTTGGAACTATATCGAATTTAAATACTGTGTTGTTGTTTTCCAATGACACTTGGACAAGCCAAGCTCGCTTTTGCCTTTGGCAGTGCGAATTAAGTCAATAGGGAGCGTCTTTCGTTTGGATCAGAGCACCACGAAGGTGAAAGTACGACTTTGCTCTTTTTAAGGTGCCTCGTCATTTTGAACCACGGTCAGGTAATGAGGCGACATTGAGCTGGCACCCTCTTCTCCACATCCACGCCACACCAGCGGAAGGACTTTGGACGTCACAGATTAACGTGGACACGTCCCCAACGCACGGAGCTTCAGCAACCCAGTGAAGGAGAGTACACCGTGTTCACCCTCCCAACCACTGTCCGCGGCAAATGATGCTTACTTTGCTGAGCTTACGGGAAGTGGCGTGAAGCTACTGAGCCACTGGAGCTCTACTAAATACTGTGTTAATAGTTAGTATGCTGAATCTTTAAACATAAAGTGTACTTAAGGGCAACTTTATAATTAACGAAGTAAATTTATTTTACTAAAGAGAAAAAATTTAAACATATGTTTTAATAATTCTGTATGTGTTTAAATTTGCATTTAAAATTTAAAGTAATCATGTTTCAAGAAGGCAAACTTATGTATAAAAGTTTATGTATGCAGACTCACATAAAAATATGCATAATGAGTGATATTAAAATGTAGATCAAATTTTCGTGCAAATTTTCTTTTAAAATGTTTTAAGATATTTTATAAAATATTTCAATGTTATAATTTTACTTTATATTACTTTGTACTCTAAAATGCTTATCTTGAAAATAAAATTGTATTTTTTACCTTGAATTTAACTATTAATTATTTCCGTGAAAGCAGGCTCTTTAATTAAGTTCTTAGACATTTTTATATGTTAAAAATTTTATAATTCAAAAGAAAGCCTTAACTAAAATAATTATTTCATACATTCTGCCGTTTTACTACATAAGATTAATTGCTATTTTAACAATAAACATACCATACAAGAAGAATAATGACATTCTATCTGGTAATTACATTACTTAAATTTGGCAAATTATCATAAAACTTCTTGTTAAAATCTTTCTACTGTAATTATTGTATTACAGCGGCTCATTTTACATTCAACCACAATCTAATTGCAGCACATTTTATAAAACTTTATTGTTATTAGCTTCCTCTATTATCTCTTTCTTCAAGTTATTTTAACTAAGATATATTAAAGCGTTACCTCAATCTTTTCAAGTTTTCTAAAGTCACATTTATTCTCAAATTAAATATTTCTTGGAAATTATGTCTATGTATCCTTTTATAATTTTATTCCTTTTTTATTTAGAATTTGTTTATAAAAATTTTGAGTTTTGCTTGTAATGACACATGCTTAAGCAATTGATAAATTAATTTTAAAATAATTAAGTTACTTTTTAAAATTAAGTTAAAAATGTTTCAATATGATTAGATGATATTCTTATAATATTATAGATCCTAAACTGTAAATTTTGCCTTTGGCGCATTTTAGATGACTTGTTATTTAGTTCGATTTCTGCTTTTTGTCTTAATTTAACACGTTTGAATTTAATAATTATTATTTTAATCAAATTTCTCATCCAAAAATTGTTGGCTATTGAAATACTTTTGTTTTTAGCTTGAAACATTGTTTTATGAAAGCTCCTATAAATAGTATGTCAGTATCCTATAAAGTTCCTATAAATAATATGTCAATATTCTATAAATAATGCTTCAATAAGTTATATGTCAGTATCCTATGAATAGTATGTCAGTACCTTATAAATAAAGCTCCTATAAATAATATTTCAATATCCTGTAAATAAAGTTCCTATGAATAGTATGTCAGTATCCTCTCTATCAATAAAGCTCCAATAAATAATGCTATGACTAGTAGAATCATACTCTAAAACAGTTTAAATGAAGACATAGCTATATGTCAATTTAAATATTTAGGAAAGTTAATTAAACTGAAAATAAAATTCATTTTCCAGTAGTTTTGACAAGTGCTATTTAATAGTTTCACTTTTGTAACAGTTAATTGGTCACATTACATGGAACAGTTTCAAAAGTTAATCTGAAAATAGATAATAATATCAATACATAAATAAGCATATTGTTTCAATATTCATGTTAGATGTTCATCATTTCAGAAACTGTAAAACTGCACTTGCCAAAACTTCCGATTAGTAATTTTTCTTTGCCCAATGCTGTTAAATTCACAGCAAACCTTTAAATTATTTCCTGTGTAAGACAGAGGAAACACTGGTGATCAAATTAGTTTTTTATGGTTAAGGCGATTAATCTTAATGGTCAACACGAGCACAAATGCCAGCAGTCTAAAATAAAATACTTAAAAAAGGCAAAGTAAAATCAATGTCAATCACGTAATGGCTATTTGGCAACACTGCTTCGCTACTTTCAAGTTCAAGGCCGCTTGAAGCAGTCTGCCAAGTGTGCCAGTTAGTTCTATTGATTGGTTGATTTACCAAGGAAAACTCTCAATGGAATAGAGGGCGGGGCTCTTTTTGTTTTTAGGACTAACATTAGCTTTTACAAGGACAATTTGTATGCCATGTGTATTAATGGAAAAAGTTTCTTTATTGACTGATGGCTTGGGCATTCGTTTTTCGATATTCCATTTTATAGAATTTTGTTTTTATTTTAAGCGTCTTGCATCCAAACTTAAAATAAATTAATAATTAATTTTTTTTGTTCTTAAGTGGAATTCTACTTTCCAGCATAAAAGTTTATAGGTTTACAATCTTGGTTTAAAGAAATAAGTGGCTATTTTTGTAAATCTAGATGGTAATTGTTTTAGCAATTCCCTACACAAGAAACTTAAGTAGTATTTTTCTAGAAATTAATGTAGATTTTGTTAATTAATGCACAATATTCTTCGCATTTTTTTTACTAAAATTTTTAAGAATTTACAAAATGTAGTATATATAAGGCAATGTAAACAAAGATGTTCTTGAGAATTCTTTAAGCAATTGTGTTCTTTTCATTTAATATTTATTAATATTTGTTCATTTCTTGAAAAATTATTAATAAATTATAAATACATTTATTTGTTCGAATTGTTGAAAGTGTCCTATAGAAATTTATGTTTTTCCATACATTATTTGATCACGTAATTTATTCTTGGATACATTTACTTCGGAACAGAAAATGTTAAATCTTATTCCATCATACTAAATTTTGTAAGTTTGTTTGATGTGATTCTAAGATTATTAAAATTTTAAAATATTTAAAATATTAGTTGATAATCAACAATAAGGGAATAATATTTCCATTGGTTATTAGAATAAGTTTTTAAAATATATTTTTTGTCTTTTAACATGGTACCTGGAACACCATTTAATTTTTGTTCAACTTCAATTTTGTTTCTTATTACACAAATATCTTCGTTGAAGCTATTTTTCATACCAAGCTATCTATTTGTGTTTCTATAGGAACTTTAAAAAATTAAACATAGTTCTTTATTAAAATTTTATACATGATATGTTTGCACTCATATTGTTATATTGATTCTTGGAATAAATTTCTATATTTCATATAAGGTCTTCTTTTAGTTTCGTTTTTTAGTATTAACTGATTTATTTGCAATACGCAATCGTTCATTTGTATGAATTCAATAAAACTGCAATCACCACCACTAATCTATATTTTTAGTGAGATTTATACAAACGTATTATACGCCTACACGCGTATTCTTTACAATTGTTCAATAAATATATATGTGAACCACCCTTTAACGCAGTCTAGCATACCAACTTACAAATTTTAAATGTTTCAGATGCTAAATGCTTTTTGGCTGATTCTATTCCAATACCCAGTTATTATTTTACTCGTGGATTATAAAAAAGTCAAAGAAAAAGATATATATATATTTTATTTTCAAACATAGAATATCTATGCACATCATTTTCCCAATAGATCTGTCAAAGAAGATAGCCTGCAAATTTGTTTTCTTTTTCCTACACCAAGAATACCTGTATTAAATCTGTTTCCATACTAAACTCTTCATTTTTTCTATTTATTTAATTTATTAAAACAAAGAAAAAGGAAATATTCTTTATTGAATTTTCGTCCGTAAGAGGTCCATACAAAATAAAATATAAATACATACATATAATAAATGACGAATTCTTTTA
The DNA here is from genome assembly GCA_037975125.1 of Latrodectus hesperus. Taxonomy (NCBI): domain Eukaryota; kingdom Metazoa; phylum Arthropoda; class Arachnida; order Araneae; family Theridiidae; genus Latrodectus; species Latrodectus hesperus. The sequence goes on along the minus strand of JAJQOW010001843.1, from coordinate 19,045 downwards.
AAATACAAAGTATATATAATTCCTTTCCTTTCCTTTCAAATTTAAATTATAAAAAATAATTAAATTAAAGTAATAAAATGTAATAATTTAAGTAACAATATATTTCTATATTCTCTCAGAATATATTTTTCGAGCATTTTATTCAAAAAGTACTAAAGAAATATCATTCCATTTTAAATTTTTGACACTTAATAATTTGGTTTGATTAATAGACCGTAGTTGCGGGTATTCAATAAACTAATAGAGGTATTGCTTATTGAGTTTTGTCTGCACTCGAAGACTATTCACGTATTTCTCTCATTGGTTAATATTTCCATTTTAAAATAATTAATCTAATAATTCTGCTTAATAACTGCAGAATAACTAAATGAAAAAAACCTAGCTTCTTTGAAAATAACTTACCTTATAATTTTGCTTAGTAACTGAAAAGGCAACAAATTGATTAGCAACTTTGTTTAATGATTTTGAAGCAAAATATACCAACTGGTACGAACATGTTCATTAAATTCTAACACTTCCAAAATATGCTAAACTAGAAATATTAGGCTAAAAAATTAATTCAAATCATTTCGTAAAATAAATTCATATGGTATATGTTATATTTAAACTAAATGAGAACCTAAGAATGCTTGGAAAATTCGGCTTCAACTTCGGCACAAGATGTTCAAGAACTCCCATTCAGTAGTGACTAACAGGATGTAGGACTTATTTAATTTTCATTCCTTTAATATCTAAGCATATTATTTTCATTTTGTCTATAGAAACAATTGGTGAAAAAGTTTAAGTGATCCAAATAAGATATCTCACTACTTCGTTTTTTATTTCAGAAGCCAAATTTAACTAAACGAGCAGGATTCCGATACAAGAAGTTCTAAAAATTCTGAATATCTAACATAAAGGCACAATTTGAAAAATGTGTAACAACCAAAATTCCTAAAGGGAATCAAAAATAAAATATAATTGAAAGAAGAAATTTCAAGAGCAAGTAATTTCAAACTTTTAATCAAATAATTTTTGGGTAATAATTTTCAAACATGTGAATAATGTATCTTTTGCTAATCTCTTTCTCACTTTCTCATTCTTTTTCAGCAATTTATTTTATCATAATTTAATTTCTGTTCCAGAAACAATTATATTTATTCAATTACATTACACATTTTGATTATTATTTTTGTGTGGCAAGGATATTTAATTAAACAAACTAAAATCAATATTTGAAATTCATTTTACCATGAAACTAATTTTAAGTAAGCATGAATAGTAAAAACATATTTGATTAAAAAATCTAAAAAAAAAACATATTACTAGCTTAAGAATTCAATTTAGTTTGTTACAGCTATATCTATATAGTTTCATATGATGTAAAAGGCTTAAGAAAATACTTATTGGTAAAAATAACGAAATAAATCATGTAATTAAGCTTAACATTAAAATTTAAGTACAGAATATAAATATATAAGCAGAATGAAATGAATTATTCATGTAATTCATAATATCGAGATTGAAATAATATCCTAAAAATTAATTAAATAGTTTCCTTAATTATATTGTTTAATTTTTATAGAAATAAATTATGTACTCTATATTAAATATCTTATCTTATAAAATCATTTATTTAAGTTTAATGCAGAATTATAATTATAAACTAACAATTTAATCTAGGTTATCATACCAAAGAAAATAAAGAAACAAAACTCTATAATTGAAATTGATTAAAATTATATGAAAAAAATCAAAATTGTAATAACAGTTTATTTATTTATTATAAAATACTTTATCAATCTAATCATAAGAAATTTAATTTATTTTAACAAAATTTCAGAAAAAAGCATTATCAAACATCATAAAAAAGGAGCGATAATGGAATTCAGGAAATATTTGTTGGTAAGGATAAAAAATATTTTTCAAAAAAGCAGCTTAATTTAATTTTTTTAGTTTTTATAAATAATTATTGTCATAATATACCCTAGTAGAAATAAAATTTCCAAAAGCAATATCAGTTCTTTAAGCAAAAATTTCTTTAATTACCTTTTTAAAAAAATTTAATTTTTAATATGAAAACATTCTCTTATAAATATATTTTAGAAACACAATATTTTTCAAAACTCATGCACAAAATTACCATTTGAAGTAAATACATTCTTGCTGTAACGAAGTTCATAAAATCATGGAAATTCTAAATTATTTTTAACTTAATTAAATATTTTTCAAGTTTATACGCATGAAAGTAATTATATTTTGAGAATATTTCTAAATTCCTTTGATGTATAAAATAAAAAAAACATAATGAAATTATGTTATATTGAAAATTTTGACGTAAATAAAAGACACGCATAATTTTAAAAAGGAAAACGCTTCATTAAAATAGTTACAAAACTAATTCCATTTTAAAAAATAGTTTGATACACTTTAAAGTTGTACTTCATATGAAATATATTATTTAACTGTATTCTTTCTTTTGTTAGCAATTTTAAGTATATATATATATATATATATATATATATATATATATATATATATATATATATATATATATATATATATATATATATATATATATATATATAATATATATATATATATATATATATACACACATATACTAGGGTTATTTTAAAATTTTTGAGATACGCGAAGACGAGAATTTACAAAATGAAAATAACGGTTTAATTTTAAAGTACAAAGTATTTTAACACAGAAGACGATTTTTTACTGACTTACTTCAACTTGTTTAGCGTGGAATAAATTTTAAACAGAAGAGAAAATGGAGTTGACGCGAGAACATATTTTCGCCCTATGATTTTCTACGATTTCAAAGTAGGATTCAATCAAGAAGAATGCGTTCAACGGTTGCAATAAGCATTTGGTGATGAATCCCTAGCTCGTGCTACTGTATTCAGATGGTTTAGAGAATTTAAAAGAGGTCGCAATTTTCTTCAGGATGAAGAACACACTGGAAGGCCGCCGTCGGCAGTAATAATGGATCATGTGTCTGCCATATGAAAAATGTTAATGGATGATAATCGCTGTACCTATCAAATGATACAGAAGGAATTTAACATTGGATCAGAAGCCATACAAAAATCATTCATGAAGAATTACATATGAAAAAAGTAGTTTGCCGTTGGGTTCCCCATAATCTAACTGAGCATCAAAAAGAGGAGCGTGTCAGAATCAGTAAAAAAACTCTTAATATGCTGAATAATGGTGGCCACCGCATCATTTCTAAAATTGTAACAAGTGATGAAACGTACATACCGTTTTCTGACGTTCCAACATGTCAAGAAAGCAAAGTATGGGTCTTTGAAGATGATCCCACGCCGACAATATGGTGAAAAAACAACGAGCTTTGAAAAAAGTGATGTATGCCGTTTTCTTCAGAAGTTAGGGATTGGTCAAAGCCATCAAGTAGGAAGGACAGAAGACACTAACAGCAAACTGGTAACAGAAAACAGCAGACATTTAGTTAATACCACTAAATGTCTTCCAGAAATAAAACAAGAACTGAATGTTAGGGAACTAATGCTTCACCATGACAAAGCATCTTCACATGCAGCCGGATTAACAGTTGAGGTTCTTAAACAAAAACAAATTAAAGTGATCGAACATCCGCCGTATTCACCTGATCTAGCTATGTGCGACTTTTGGTTATTCTTTAATCTAAAAGAGAATTTACGTGGACGTCGTTTTCATTCAGAAAAAGAGATTGATATGGCTATGAATGCATTTTTTTCATCTATTCGAAGAAATGAATGGGTTGTAGCATTTCATCTGTGGAAAATTCTCGTCTAAAAGTATAACTTTAAAGACTTAGTTGTATCTCAAAAATCTCAGAATGACCCTCGTATATATATATATATATATATATATATATATATATATATATATATATATATATATATATATATATATATATATATATATATATGCATATATATATATTTTATTAAAGTACTCTCTAATTAATAATTATATATATATATATATATATATATATATATATATATATATATATATATATATATAATTATTAATTAGAGAGTACCTTAATATAAAACGGAGACTCAAAAACGCTTTTTAAAAAATGCATTATTAAAATCGTATTGATATAAAAAATATATTCATATAAATTTGTTTAATACTTTTAACATTGATATTAAAACTCATACTCAAACTTAACTCAAATCATACGTCATATTCAAAACTTAAATAATTAGTTGCATACAGATCTTAATTGACTGACAATAGGGATTCTATACTAAGTAAATTCAATTTTGACTGTTTTTTTATTTGAATATAAAATAAAGAACCTGTTTTTTTCCCTTAAATACGTGACTTTGGATAATTACGCTGAGTTACGAAACCACTCAACGCAAACAGCTTAAAAAGGTAAAAAGAGTCTTGAAAATTCTCGAGCAACAATATTAATTAAAGCAATTAAATTACATTTAAGATTCGCCTCTTAAATTATGAGATTTTAATGAGGATTGTTATATTTTTGAGATAATTAGTTGCCTTCAGTAAAAAGGAAGTTTATATTTTGTACTGAAATTTTCTCTTATTATTCCTTGTAAAAAATGTATTTATTCCAAGCACAGATTGAATAAGTGTCAAATAGTTAATTTTTATTAAAATGTTACTTATATTTTTAAATACAATAACTTTTTCACGCTCAAATTTAAGATATGAATACATTATTAATATAAAAATATATTCAAAAAGTATCATATGAAACATAGAAATGATTAAAATTAATATGTGAAAATACTATCAAATAATTGTTAAGCATATTTTATAAAAATTAATTGATTAACATTAGTATGCATGAGAAAGTGTGTTTTTTTTTGTTGTTGCTGTGTCCTATCATCGTGATCAGCAATGCTAAGTCAGGACCATGAGTTCATCCACCCTGAAGTAATCGAGAACTGAAAAAGGGTTTTGAACCAGAACTTGTCCGGTTAGTCCCAAACAGGATAAACTGTGATCAGGGATGGCTTGTGTATAAGAACACCTAGAACAGATTTCGAAGAGTTCAATGCCTCCAACAAAAGTCAAATATGACTAGTGACCACTAATGAAACAGATAAGAGCGGTTTGATCTCGTCTACTGCTGCCCGAACGAAGGAGCAGCCAGGTGTACCACTGGTGTATTGGTGCTCTGATACCACTGGTGCATTGGTGGAACCATCCAAAAGGTCTTGCCTCATTATTTGAAAATTGCTCCATATAAGTTAGAGGAGTGGCAGGCTTTGCGACCTCTTCAACCCCAGCTCTTGCCAAACTGTCCCCAATTTCCTTTCCCGCTGCGTTGTCATGGGACGGAATCCACTGGAAGTGGATCTGATGAGAAAGGAAAAGTTGTTTCCTCAGGATCTCTGTACCCTTACTGTCCCGCACTTTAGGCCAGTCGGCCATGTGCTGGATAACATTTCTACTATTCGAAAAGATCCAGATATCCTTTTGCTGCGGTAGCAACTTGGTGGAGTTCAAACCCTCTAAAAATACGATAAGCTCGCTTCGACGTAACGAACAGAAGTCTGGATTTCATGAGAAAGTGTGGAAAAAGTTTATAAATAAGACAAATGTTTAGCCAGATGGTAAAATTTTGCAAATCTTCATTAACATGCATACATAGTGTTGCAAGCCAGCTGTAACTCTTCAAGTTAACTGGTTTGCAATACTCTACCATGTGTCTTGTAATTTTGAGCCATGGTCATGTGATGAGAATTTATTTTTTAATAAAACGGTACTTAATTTTACCTGGCCTGGCACCCTCCTCGCCACATGCACACCATTTCAGTGGAAGGACTTTGGAAGGCACAAAATAACACAACTCTAACCAACGGAGCACCATAAACTTAGTGAGGGAGAAAATGGTCACCCTACCAATCACTGCCCGTGGCAATGCTGCTTATCTTAAAGGGAAACGGGTAAACTACTGAGCCTCTGGAGCACTAAGCTTCATTAATATAAAAATTATTATAAATTTAAATTATACGATCTTTCCATGTAACCTTCGATGCTTGTAACTAATTTAGTTCAGTCTAGTAGTTGCTGGATAATATTGTTCAGAGTGGTAGATCCCATGTTCGAATACAGTAATTGTTCAATTGCGGATAAAATAATTTATTTTGATTTGTCCAGACGCACTGTTATCTTTGTAAATGATCAAGATATTTCAGGGTTTTCTCCTTTGTTACGAATAATTAAGGCCCATTTCGGTCAGCAATACTGGGGTGGTATTCACCATTTTGCATTATTATGTGATACTTAAGATTACACATATCTCTATAAATGATATTGTCAATTATATATATTAAAAATGTAATTCCTGAAAAGAAATCTGCAAATTTTGAAAACAATTTTGATTTGAATTCGATTGTATAAAAGAATAAGTTTAAAAACTCAAAATAAACTGTGAATAACCTTAAATGAAAACTTATATTTATCAACAATAATTAATCAGCATTATTACCTATTAATTGAAAATATGAAAACTATGTAAATCAAAACTAAAACCTTCTTTTTCAATGTTAATATATATATATATATATATATATATATATATATATATATATATATATATATATATATATATATATATATATATATATATATATATATATATATATATATATATATATATATATAATAAAAATCCATATTAACCCTACATTATAATCAACATTGAGAATTACTTCCGGTAATGAAGTAATAATGGTTCTGTCATTGAAAATAGAAGAAGCTCAGATAAAATATCCAATAAAAAATATTTGCTCCAAATTTCTTTTGCAAAAACAAAAATAATGAGATATTTAACTGTAGTTGATCTAAAATAATAGCTGTACAGAGAAGCCAACTATAAGTTAAAAAATATGTTCTGTCGTTATTATTGAAGTAATAGAAATAACAGAAATAATTGCACTTCTACATACGAATTTAGAAAGAATATCAAATATATCTGGGTCAATGTAGTTTTGGCAGAAAAAATTTTTTTTCTGGTAATGACCAAACCATCATATTTTGTTTTATCTTTTTAAAGTACATTTTGGCTTATTTCCACCAACAGTACTAGTTAAGTTATAAAAAAAGAAATAAATTAAATATTATTTTAATTAATTGCTTCTAAGTGTTATTTTTTTATATCTTTATTTAATTTTTCTATTTCCAATCGAAAATATTTCTTACAATTATTGTAATATATATATATATGTGTGTGTGTGTGTGTGTGTGTGTGTGTGTGTGTGTGTGTGTGTGTGTGTGTGTGTGTGTGTGTGTCCGGAGAGGTTTCCGGTCGGCTGAAGAGAGTGGACGTGTTTTTAAGCTGCTGTTCCTCTATGATTGAAATATGCGGTTTTCTTTGGAGTTGTGTTTATAGAGTTATATCATTTGATAGATCTCAAATTCAGCTCCAAAAGGATATTTTTTTCAAAAATATTGGTTAATTAGTGAATTAATTAACGATTTTTAAGTATTGCACGTGTAACGAACTTCAAAAAATTTTCTAAGTCCCGTCCGAAAACCGGTCCCCACCGGAGGGGCTTCACCTAGCCTACGCAATATCGTCTCCTTTCTACCGGGTCGAGGAGCGGAGAGCTGCCGCTAGGCTTAGATTCATCTTCCTGGTACCTCTGACAACGAGCGCACCACGTTAGACAAATTAAATACTTTAATTTGCGAATTATAAAGGACTTCCATCAACGGATTACTCTAGAACTGGTTGTAATTGACCACTGATTGTTATTCTACTACTGGGTGTACGGAGGACTAAATTAACAGTTACTTTGGACACTTACCGCATAATTTTAACATCATGGCCTCTAGAGAAAAATATTCTACTCGAAGCAAAGCTGTAAATTATGAAGAACTAAATACGTCTACGAGCTCAACTGATGCAGAAAATGGAGCTTCAATTATACATGATGACATTAACTCGCAAAGTAGAACTGTCAATTTAACAAAAGTCAACGACTTTTTCCTCAATAAGGTAGGGCATCACGAGGATAATGATGAAGTAAGATCTACGGCTTCTTCTATTGATCAAGATGTACTTATGCGTCCAGAGGATGAAGTGGATGATCTCTGCAAAAAATTCAAGAAGATTATCTGGAGTAAATCAGGAACCAAATACAACCTACCTCTACCTCTTAGGAAAGAAGCAGACAAAATAATTAATGCCATTAAACAACAATATTTTTCACAAAAAGTCATAAATTCCCCTACGCATAAGGAAAATACTACAGCTTTTAAGGATAAACTGGAAGAGATTAACTCAAGCCTAGAAGAAATTAAAACTCAAGGCCTAGAAACAAAATTACTCATCGAAAAAACATTAAGTATTACTCCAGAGAAAGAGCGACCCACTTACAGCCAAGTCCTCAGTGAAAGATTGCGAAAAGATAAAGAAGTCTCCCTCATTGTCAAGCCAGCAGAGGGAAAAACAACAAAAGAATTAAGATCCAACCTGGAGAAGATAGACTGCAATGTTAAACTAAAGAAAATAACATGGGGTAAATTCGTAACAAAAATATCTTGCCATAATGTCGAATCAAAGGAAACATTAAAGCAGCAGTTAGCAAAACACTCGATTGTGACAGAGGAGCCTTCCATAGCCACAAGAAAACTGATACTTCTCAATGTTCCTGAAAGAATAAATGATTGCAATATTGCTCAACATCTTTCTGAAGAAATATCTATAGAAGACATACCAAATAAAATAAAAATTATGGAGATCAAAGCACATCGTAAGAAAGACAACTTACAGCACTTTGTTGTGGAAGCTAACAAAGATCTTTATCATGCTCTGATCAAAAGAAAAACACTTTACTTTGGGCTACAGAAAACAATAGTTCGTGAATATAAAATCCTACGAAGATGCTATAATTGCCACGACTTTGGGCACATAGCCAATAGCTGTAGATCCTATCGCATATGCGGAAAATGCGGAGAACATCACAGTGAACTAGCCTGCAAAACTAAAACGCTATGCTGTATTAATTGCAGAGAATCTAATAAACGAGGAGAAAATTTCTCAACCAGCCATGCAGCCTTTTCCACACAATGCTTAACATACAGAAGTTTACTTCGAAGAAAATGAAGCATATACAGCAATCATCTGTACCTCAAAAGTCAAGACTCGGAACTACTCCATTTAAGGAAAACCCTGGAACAGGTATTATTAAATTTACACAAATAAATCTGCAAAAAGCTAAAGCGGCAACATCTCAACTTACTACTTTCATCGATCAACATAATGTAGATATAATAGGAATCCAAGAGCCGCATACTGTTAAAGGTAATATTCCGGGTTTCCCTCAAGCATGGAATTTTAATTATTCGTCAAACATTGATTTTTATCCTAGAGCAGCTACTGTTAGTACAAACAATGACTGGAATTGGATCAACATTCATGCTACAAGAGATGTCGCTGCAAATCTTCTTAATTTTAAAGATTTAGAACTATGCATTATTACAGCTTACGCATCACCACTAGAAGACTTAGAAGACACCTTGAACATCATCCAGAACCTCTTGACTACCTACAAGCATCTCCCCACAGTTATTATGGGAGATTTTAACAGTCATAATATTATTTGGGGTTACACTAGCAATGATGGAAGAGGTATAAAAATGGAGGATTTCATAGCCTCAAACAACTTAATTATTGCTAATACCTTTGGATGTCCACCTACATTTGTGACAAATCAAGGAAAAGGTTGGCCAGATCTCACATTGTACACGGGAGCAAACATTATATTAATTGAAGATTGGAAGGTAGAAGATGAACTTTCCTGTTCTGACCACCTCTACATTACCTTTACAATCAAGACTGATACTACTGTAATTACAAACCGAAGATACAAAACAAACTGCAGATTGAAAGCTTTTCAAAATCGAATTAGACCCTATCTTCTCTTGGAAATTCCAAAAATCCAGAATGCAAAAAACAGAGAAGAACTCGAATATATAGTCGAAGACATTAATAGCAATATTATTAAAGCCTGTGATGAGACATTAAAAATAAAAATTGCTAAGCCGAAAACTAATATAAACTGGTGGACTTCTACATTAAGGCAGATGCGTCAAAAAGTCAAAGCTTTGCGAAGACGCATGAAATCAACCCCTGAACCAGCAAGAGGATTAGCACTTCAAGCTTATAAAAAAGAACTGGCTATTTATAAGCGCTCAATCCAAGAAGCCAAGTTAAGTAGTTGGCGCAAATTCTGCACCAATAACAAGGAAGTATATGGCACACTACAGAAGCTCGCTATGGGCAAAACATTCAAGCCAACTCTCTTAACAGATAATGGTACAGGTCCACAGCGAAAAAGACAAGTCATAGCGGAGGATATTATAAACAAAATAATGACTTCTTGTTTTCCTGAAGATAACACCGAAGAAGATACACCCCACCAAAAACAAATTCGAAATTCCCCAACATTAAATACTACTCCAAATGACCAATGGTTCACAAAACAAGAAGTCACTCACGCCATTAGAAGACTTAAAACAGGAAAGGCTCCGGGACCGGATGGTATAGATAATGCTCTTGTCAAGGCTATTCACTATGCTGCACCATCACTCTTTAATACACTATTTAATAGGTGCTTGGAACTACACTGCTTTCCCAGTACTTATAAAAAAGGCCAAATCATATTTTTTCTAAAAAATGGGAAAAATCCAAATCAACCTGGATCCTACAGACCTATCTGTCTTCTGCCGGCAATAGGTAAGGTATTGGAAAAATTGCTGGTAGAAAGAACGAGTTACCATCTCGAAAATAATAAGAAGCTGAGCGAATTACAGTTTGGATTTCGAGCTAATAAATCAACAGAGCATGCTTTGAAAAACCTGATAAAAAAGATCGAAGAAAATAAGAACAGAGGACACTACACAGTAGTAATCAGCCTAGATCTCAAAGGCGCTTTTGACTCAATCTGGTGGCCAGGAGTACTAGATAAATTGGCCAAGCTTAACTGTCCCAACAATTTATTTAAGATGTGGGCACACTTTCTCACCGACAGAAAGAGTTTAATTAAACACGATGGAGGTTTTGTACTACACCACCATAACAGGGGTTGTCCGCAGGGATCCTGTGGGGGACCATTGCTTTGGAACATATACTTTAATGATTTCCTTCTCCAGAAATGGCCAAATAACACATCATTGCAAGCATTTGCCGATGATGCACTGCTCATTGTTTCAGCAAAAACAAAAGAGCAGTTAAAGCTAACAGCCAATATTGCACTCGCACAATTTGAAGATTTGTGTAAGGAACATAAATTAATTATAGCCCATGAAAAAACTCAAGCCATCTTTTTTGGCAGCGGCAAAAAATGCTTAAAATCATATCCGAAGATTGAAATTTGTGGAAGAAGCATTAAAAAAGTTAAGGAAATGAAATATTTAGGAGTAATTCTTGATTGCAAACTATCATGGCTCCCTCACATCAGGCAACAAAAGATAAAGACTATAGCTATTGTAAACAGCCTAAGACGAACAACGAATAGAAACTGGGGTGTAAATGCCAGAATCCTTAAAATTTGGTATAAAACCATTATTGAAAGAATGATATGCTATGGATCAGCAGTCTGGGCGGAACCAATGACAAGCAGAAAAGTCAGACAGCTATCTAGTTTGCAGAGACATTTCACCTTAAGTATCACTAGATGTTTCCGCACGACTTCTACGGCAGCATTAAACATCTTGGCAGGAGTCTTTCCATTACATTTAATGGTTCAACTAGAAGCTGCTAAATCTAACATTTTCCAACATCAAGAAAAAATCACTTTCCTGGATGCAATTTATAACCCAGATGACTTTGAAATTCCCTTCAAAGCATTATTCCACCCAGCAACACAGATGGAAGGGATAATGGTTCACACTTCGAATCCTACACAGTGCCAAGGCACTCACCAACACTTTTTCACCGATGGTTCAAAAATAGAAGGCCAAGTGGGAGCAGCTTTCTGCATTTTCGAAAATGGACAGGAGAGTGGTTATTGGCAGGGACAATTAAGAGAAGCTAACAGTGTTTTCCAAGCAGAATTGGTTGCGATTGATAAAGCATTAAAATATATAGCCGACAATAATTTATACAAGGCAGTGATTTGGTCAGACAGCCAATCAGCTCTTTTGGGAATATATAATCCATATCACAGAAGCCAACTGATTCAGGACATCCAGAATCGCCTCAGGACATTTAGCAATAGATGGCAAATTTGTCTTCACTGGATCAAGGCTCATGCTGGACATACTGGTAATGAAAGAGCTGACATACTGGCAAAGCAAGCTGCCAAAGCATGCTCAAACATGCCAAAAATTGAATTAAAATGGCCAAAATCATACTTGATTTCTAAATTACGTAACCATTTACTAATGGCCTGGCAACAAGAATGGAATGAGGCAGAACAAGGTAGATGGACATACAGCCTTAAACCCTCTGTCTCTCTTGATTTCCTTGTCAAGGACCACAAAGAAGCACAGTTTCTTTCTGGACATACTCCAACACCGGAGTATCTCAATAAAAGGGGCATGTCTCCAAATAGTGCTTGTTCATGCGGTCAGGTTGGGACCATTGTTCATTACATGTTTGAATGTGATTTCACAAAACAATGGCACCTAAAAGCGCCTAAAATCTCGGAAGAACTTACTCCGTTTCTCCGTTATGCTAGCAAAACTCCTTCTCTTCTGCATAAGATAAAAAACATAATCTCCTTTATCTATGAAAAAGGATCCGAACTCTGTAAGGATAATGCCATAACTGAGCAACGGATTTCATCATAAGAACAATTTGGTAAAGGGTAAAAATTATTGTAAGGTATTTCTCCACTTTTTGTGATAAAATATTAATAGGTATTGTATTTGTTTAGCAATTAATTTTTATTATTTTGATAATAATAATTATTCAGATTAAGGTGTTGAAAAATACTGATTGACTCGGCACAATGTAATGTGCAATATTAAGTATCCTAGCAAAGTTTATCAATTAGTAATTTTAATGTCTAATTTTGCATTATATTTCCTAAACATTGTAAACCATTATAAACTGTGAACAGACAATGCAGGTTTTTTATGTGATAAAATAATGCATTGTAATATTTCACAATTAGTATATGTTTTATTTATGTATATACTATCAATGTATTGTATATATTTGCGCATTTTCTATTACAATCTTTATATGGTACGTCAAGTCATATATCATCTCCTCTATCTAACCACTATGCATAAAACTAGGGGTTAATATTCAAGCTTGCTTTGAGTCTTCAGAAATACCCTATTTAGCAATTTTAGTGCAATATATGTTTGCGCATTTTCTATTACAATCTTTATATGGTACGTCAAGTCATATATCATCTCCTCTATCTAACCACTATGCATAAAACTAGGGGTTAATATTCAAGCTTGCTTTGAGTCTTCAGAAATACCCTATTTAGCAATTTTAGTGCAATATATGTTCATTATTATTTCTAGTAATGTTAGAATATCTATAAAATATTTTGCTGTGTATTTTATTCACTTTTTTAAGCCATTTTTATTATTCATTGTATTGTAATTATATTTTGTTCAATAATTTTCTTAATCGTACTAACTATAGTGCACAGACTGAGCTGCTGCAAAATATTAACTGAATCAGCAGATTGCAATCTGTAATACTTTAAATATTCTACTGTTTATCACTTACAGCAAATGTTAAATGTTCAACAGGATACCTTTCATGCATATTTAAACTTAACTATTAGTATACATTTGCTCTTTTTCTAATACAATCTTGTCATGTGATATAATACGTCATATGATAATATGATACGTCATGTGATATAACACTTCCCTCTATCTAACCACTATATATAAAACTGGGGGTTTATATTGAAGCTTGCTTTGAGTCTTCAGAAATACTTTATTTAGCAATTTTAGTGCAATATATGTTCATTATTATTTCTAGTAATGTTAGAGTGTCTGTAAAATATTCTGCTATATATTTTATTCATTTTTAAGCCTATTTATTATTTATTGTATTGTAATTATATTTTGCTCAATAATTTTCTTAATCGTGGTAACTACAATGCACAGACTGAACAGCTGCAAAATATTAACTGAATCAGCAGACTGTAATCTGTTATACTTTAAATATTCTACAGTTATCACCTACAGCAAATGTTAAATGTTCAATAGGATACCATTCATGCATATGTAATCTTAACTATCTGCGTGTAGACAATGTAGTCCTTTGGTATTGCGAAAAATGCAATGTTACATTAAAGGACCCAGTTAAAGCATGAGAGAGTTATTAGTACTTATTGAAAATCTCTCTCTGTCCCAATTATTTGCTCTTTTTATACTCTTCTACTTAAACTTAATTATATTGCTTGCATATTTGTGTTATAAACTACTTATATCGTCTGCTATGACCATCATAAAGATAATTAATTTGTATCTTTACCAGAGTTACTTGGAGTGTTAGGATAATCTATCTTCACAATTTTATAGCAATATTTAACTCATGTCATCGCCCATAGTGAAAATTTTGTAAATGTTTTGTTGTTGATGTTATTTTTCTGTCAAATTATTAATTTCAAATATTAGAGACCTATTGAAATTCAATTTTGTTATCAAATTTCGTGACAATTCTGTCACACCAGATGTATTACGTGATGGAGCTATACCTGATAACCTAAGGTACAGACCAGGTGTTCCATTGCGTATGTCTATGTCTATGTCTATGTGTGTGTGTGTGTGTGTGTGTGTGTGTGTGTGTGTGTGTGTGGTGTGTGTGTGTGTGTGTGTGTGTGTGTGTGTGTGTGTGTGTGTGTGTGTGTGTGTGTATTTATATATTACAAGATTAGCGTTATCAATATTCCAAGTTTGAAATAACATCATTGATAATTGCGGAGGCATTAACAAATAAGAATCCTTAATACATTTCTTCCAAAATATTCGTTAAATTTTATTTCACTAAAAATTTCATATGATCGCTAGTAATGATTTTTACTTATCTCGTGAACGTTTTTATAAACAGAAAGAACTGAAAATTCCCAGAAGAACACGTTTCTATTGCGATGTCTAGAATTGTCTGAAAGTTTCAAACGTTGAAACATAAGAGAATGTCTCAAAACTGATTTGTCACTAAGTGTAAAAAACGCAAGAAGTCTTCTAGCATCAATAAGTCATATCAAAAAATTATCGGCTTCAAGCATTTTCAAATGAGAGTGACAGGTATCCCAATGTTGAAAAGAAATGCAATATTTTCTTTTCAATTGGTTATTTAAATTGGTTTTCCCTAAATGAAACATTTAATAAATGAAAGATTAAAATAACATTAATAATAGTTAGTATCCAATTAAACTTCTGAAAGCTATTGTTGAGTATTTCCAATCCTGCATCATATTATTATCAGGGGAAGTTTACTATAAATAATTTGTCCTTTTCAATGTCACAAGAAAGATCAGGAAATCTTCTTGAATAGCTCCATGGCAGATCTCAGAACAGAAACGCAACATTTATCTAACTTTGTGCAGCTGTGCCGGCTATAAAACTTAGGACCCTCCTCTCCGATTAGCGCAGGATTACCACTGTGCAATCCCAACATAAATGGAAAATTGAGTAAATTCACATGTGACATTTTCTTCAAAATAACTCTCTCATTTTTCAGATTTCTTCCAACGTTCTTACCCTTTCCGGGCTGTTTGTTAGTCACTCAACGGTCTTTTTTTAGCCCACGAGGGCTAATTAGACTTGACCAGAACATACAGTTTAATGTGGATTCCAATCTGCTTTTAAGATCCATGGCTAAGGAGGGATTCAAACTTACATACTGTTGAACCGAAGGCAAGATGGCAACTATTCGGCTGCCAGATAGGCTTTACCATTTCCTATTTAAAATTCGTAACTACATAAAATGAATAAATCATCTTATTAGATTATTTGTATATTGAAATTTTTAACTTGTTATTTCTACTTTAATATCATCTTCTGAAATCTGCCTTGTCTTGGCTGTTTTAATATACACAGGTCTTTGTTCTACTTGTTGACCGGTAATTCTTAATTGACATGTTTTCTATAAACTACGAATTAATCAAGTTGATTATTATTTTTTGTACTTTGTTTTTTAGTTATTGTTGAAATTTTTAACCTTTTTATGATTTTTGAGAGGTTGCTCCATATGCAGATTCATGAATATATCAGAAATCACAAATAGAAATTTTACAAAGTATCATGATGATGGTTTTACAAAAACATGCCTACCATTTCAAAAATACACAGCAATTAAAAATACCTAATTTCTAAAAGTTTATAAGAATTTGTTTTTGGTTGTTATAGAGGGAGGTAATTAAAAACACTATTTGAGAAGAACAACGTAGTAGCCAAACGAGTTTATTTTCATTCTATATGGTGTGATAAATTTGCATAATTGGAGGAATTTTTTATATATTTTTTTTAATTTATTATTTTTTTTGCCAAAAGCCATTTGAAACGTTAAGTGTGATTTAGTTTGCGCGTTTAGTCTGGAATCATTGGCAATCGAATGAAAGAGCCACGTGTTTGCCAGAGTTATGAAACGTTTTACTCTATATTTCAGGACGTGGCTGAGTGGTCTAAAGCATCACCGCTAATCGCTTGAGAGCGTAGGAGTGTGGGTTCGATTCCCACCGTGGCCCTGGGTGTTTTCTTCGTTATTCTTCTGTGGTTGTACATCTGTCATTGTGCTATTTGTCCTATTATTGACGAAGACTCACAAGCGGATCTCAAGAATCAAGCATACAAGTCTGAATATATGTAATGTAATAAAATAAATAAATAAATCTATATTTCAGGAACCTCATGTAACGAGTTTGCTTGAAATCCTGGCTGAATATGGAATAAAAAAATCTTTCTTAAAAGAATTTGAGAAATTTCACTTTCTGTAGTTGCCTTTCACGGTTTCTTGAAAAAACAGTGTTTATAAGGGATTGGTGATTCCTTAGTAACCATGGTAATCACACAGAATATAGTTTCTTCTAGAAATTCTTTGCCTCTTCAAAAGCAATATTTAGGGCCTTTGTATCCTAGTGGTTAGAGCATCGGTCTTCCGTCCAGTAGGACTGGAGTAGATTTATAATGCAGCCAAACAAACACCGAGTACATGTGATATACGTGCTCGTTACATCTGTGGAATCGAAAGTCCTGTGGTCAGTCGTTGAGCAGTTACCATGGATGTAATGGTCTGGAAAATCTTTTTCCCCTTTGGATCAATGTCAAAATTAAGGGAGTGGATTATCTGGTGGCGCCATCTCTCGGAGGAGTCTTAGAGCTAGGACTTTCACCTTTTGACTTAATTTCACATAGCCGTCGGATAGTGAGCCTGTCTTGTCCAAGGGCCATAAATAACAAAAGCAATAATTGAAAAATTGGAATTAAAATACGAGAATTTTCCGTAGGAACTAAATATTATAAATCTAATAAATTAGTTGCAAAATCCAACCTGGATTACTAAGTGCACCAAAAGCTATTTTACTAGAGATAAAAACTCAACAATTAAATCAGAATTATTTTAATATATAAAGCACTTTAAATCCTGAAGCATTATCAACAGAGTATTTATATATTTCAAAAATAATTAATAATGCCCGTTATCACAAACACAATGTTTTCATAGAGTGACACTGTTGTCGGACATATTACTCAAAATTATAATTTTCGAGCCACTATTAAGCAACAACAGGTGGATGATTCGTCTCAGCTTTCTTCATGCACGTTTATCTGTGTGGGTCCTCAAAAAAGTTTTGAGTTTCTTTAAACACAATATTGAAATAGCGCCTTTTATCAAAAGAGGTTTTTTTTATCCAAATGAAATTTTTTTTTGCATAATCAAGAATTCCCCTATTTAGTATCAATATCCATTTTTGTTTATTCTGCGTTGCTTAGAGATAAGAAAAATACTCTTTTCTGGAATAAATGAACTTCTGTTTTTTGAATATACAATTTTCGGGATTGATTGCTTAGAAATTTTTAGAATTCCTCCCTCGAACACAGGAGAATGACCCACTATTTGTTCAAAATCTTTCGAAATTTAACATACCCTTGATATTGAAATACAGCCTTTAAAACGAATTTAAAGCCTTTATAACGGCTTCTTATTGCGTTGTAGCAGTCTTTGTAAAGGCTTATAAATATTGATTGAACAATAATTATAAAGACACAATGTTAAGAGATAACATTTCACAGTAGATAATTTGCGACACTTATAAAAGCTTTTACAGTGGCTGTTGCTACCGCAACAAAATTTGAAAGTCTGTTAAATATATGCAAATACGATAATACGGCAAATGCAAATCTCAAATTAAGAAATGTTAAAGTAGATGATGAAGTGTAATTTTCTTAGAAATAGTTAAAAAATCTGAATATGCCATTGATTCATCTTTACTACCTGATACAATCTAAAGCTATTTAATCTTAAAATTTAAATTCATTTTGAAAATTAAACATGCGTTGCTTAAATATTGATTGTAATGGATAGAAATAATTTTATCCAATTAATTCGTTAATTAATTGTAGAAAATAAATCATTGTAAGTTAAAGAATTATTTATTTAATCATCAAATCAATAATTAACATAAAAATAGGAGTCTGAAATTAAATAATTTACAATTTACGATAATCTATTGTTAAAAAACTTGATATGTATTTTATAAATATTAAATGCTTAACTATTGGTTCTATGAAGCAAATATTCAGTATTTATGTATGAAAGAAAAAATCACATTTCAATTTAAAAACTTCAGGAAATATTTCTAAGAATATTTATTTTAAACTTTTTATGAACTCTTTTTCCAGAATAAAACATTTTAGATGAAACTTGTTTCTTTATGTTTAAACTTCAAACACATTTTCTTTGAATGGTGAAAAATGTATTTTTTAATACTGAAATGGTAAAAATATCTGTTTTGATTTGGATTCGAATAGCTTAGAATATGACATTCATACAAGATCTCAAAATATATGTTCAGTATAATACTACATTATTTAAAAATGTTTCCTAACATGAAATTCAGACATTGACATT
>JAJQOW010001842.1:12500-31844 GCA_037975125.1 Latrodectus hesperus | reverse complement strand
CATGATTTTGAAGCAGGGACTAAGTAGAGAATGTTAGTACAACTAATTATAACAATGCGGCTTCATCTGATATGTTGTTGCAACAGTATGCTTTCTCTGTTTGGTACATAGCTGGTTCTACCAGTTAGATACAATCAGCCGGATGGAGCCTTCGTGATTTTGAATCAGGGACTAAGTAGAGAATGCTAGTACAACTAATTATAACAATGTGGCTTCATCTGATATGTTTTTGCAACAGTATGCTTTCTCTTTATGGTACATAGCCCTGAGATTGGTTCTACTATTTAGATACAATCAGCCGGATGGAGCCTTCTTGATTTTGAAGCAGGGACTAAGTAGAGAATGTTAGTACAACTAGTTAGATACAATCAGCCGGATGGAGCCTTCGTGATTTTGAAGCAGGGACTAAGTAGAGAATGTTAGTACAACTAATTATAACAATGCGGCTTCATCTGATATGTTGTTGCAACAGTATGCTTTCTCTGTTTGGTACATAGCTGGTTCTACCAGTTAGATACAATCAGCCGGATGGAGCCTTCGTGATTTTGAAGCAGGGACTAAGTAGAGAATGATAGTACAACTAATTATAACAATGCGGCTTCATCTGATATGTTGTTGCAACAGTATGCTTTCTCTGTTTGGTACATAGCCCTGAGGCTGGTTCTACCAGTTAGGTACAATCAGCCGGAAGGAGCCTTCGTGATTTTGAAGCAGGGACTAAGTAGAGAATGTTAGTACAACTAATTATAACAATGCGGCTTCATTTGATATGTTGTTGCAACAGTATGCTTTCTCTTTATGGTAAATAACCCTGAGATTGGTTCTACCAGTTAGATACAATCAGCCGGATGGAGCCTTCGTGATTTTGAAGCAGGGACTAAGTAGAGAATGTTAGTACAACTAATTATAACAATGCGGCTTCATCACATATGTTGTTGCAAAAGTATGCTTTCTCTGTTTGGTACATAGCCCTGAGGCTGGTTCTACCAGTTAGGTACAATCAGCCGGAAGGAGCCTTCGTGATTTTGAAGCAGTGACTAAATAGAGAATGTTAGTACAACTAATTATAACAAGGCGGCTTCATCTGATATGTTGTTGCAACAGTATGCTTTCTCTGTTTGGTACATAGTCCTGAGGCTGGTTCTACCAGTTAGGTACAATCAGCCGGAAGGAGCCTTCGTGATTTTGAAGCAGGAACTAAGTAGAGAATGTTAGTACAACTAATTATAACAATGCGGCTTCATTTGATATGTTGTTGCAACAGTATGCTTTCTCTTTATGGTAAATAACCCTGAGATTGGTTCTACCAGTTAGATACAATCAGCCGGATGGAGCCTTCGTGATTTTGAAGCAGGGACTAAGTAGAGAATGTTAGTACAACTAATTATAACAACGCGGCTTCATCTGATATGTTGTTGCAACAGTATGCTTTCTCGTTAAATAAGGAATTTAAATAGCTTTCCAAATCAGGTTTGTTTTTGTCTCTACGTCAATTAGATTCCGAGATATAAAGGATTTCGTAAAGATTAGGAAACCAAAAGTGGACATTTAAAGCACCAGAAGTGGGCGCTTGAAGGGCCAAAATGATGTTAAAATTTTGTTTAAACAGTAGTTAATTTTGAAATATAAATTTAGTAAGCTTTTAAAAGATATATAGAATAATTACTGTTCCGGAAATAAATCAGCAAATCAAATAAAAAATTAATCAGCAAATATGAGAATTTCTTATAAAAACAAAACTTTAATCTTTAAATGAGATTTTCTCAAAACTGGCTTTTGCCTATAATTTGCACGCTTCAAAAATGATAACTCAATTTTTATAACATCACTATGAAATTCATGAGCGTGATCAGTATATTGTTTTCTAGAGAATGTACTAAAATAATTTCAATCACTTATAAATATTTTCCAAATTATGGCCTGTTATTCGAATAATGGCATAGAAAATTTGGCTAAAATTTCAGTATAAATATTCAACTGGCCGTATTTTTTTTATTTTTTAACAAAAACTTAAAATTTTAGTACATGCTCTAGATAACAACATATAGATTATTTGGTATTAATGTTTTTCAAATACGTTTAATAGTTTTTTAAGTAGCATTTTTTAATTTTTTTTAAAAAAATGTGCTTAAAATTGTATACATATTTAACATTTCTGAAGAATAATATTGGGATATATCAAATATTAGTAGCTCAATATTAATGTTTTCTAAAGTTAAATAAGAAAAAATGGCTACAATGTGTACATGCAGTGTATTTTAAAAAAATGCTCTGAACGTGTTCGGGTACAATAAAACGTTCACCGCGCATATAGCTTCATGCATGTGAGTGTGCCATGCATGCGCACGTAGTGACAACACCAATGGACTTACAGTTGCTCGTCTGCATGCTGCTTTCACTTCGGTGGCTAACACGATGCTGCAACGTGTGATGACAGCTATTCCACAGCGTGCTCAAGCCTGCCTCGACATGCACGTCGGACACTTTGAGCATCTGCTTTAAATTGTGCATATACTGCTGTTGATATGTTCAATAAGGTGTTTTTTCTTGCAGCGGCAGTGACGTCATATTTTGTTTTTCATATTTTTCTCGTAAACTATGGATCGCACAGGAACGCTTCTTTGGGCAGTTTTTATGTACCCCCAACCAGGACGAGGAATCTAGCTGTGCAGAGCTTATGCGGTCGTTTTGGGACACCCTGTATAATTACCGCTATTTATTTCAATTGACCAAGAAACATTAACGTAAATGAACTAATTTTAGAAAAAATGTCCTAAGAATTAGAAGAATGGTCTGTAATTCTCCGAAATATGTCTTAAAATTTAAAAGAAATATAGATTTTAATAAATAAGCAACAGAAAGAATAAAGATATAAAAATTATATATATATATATATATATATATATATATATATATATATATATATATATATATATATATATATATATATATATATATATATATATATATATATATATATATATATATATATATATATATATATATATATATATATATATATATATATATATATATATATATATATATATATATATATATATATATATATATATATGTGTGTGTGTGTGTGTGTGTGTGTGTATGTGTATAATATATACTTTAAAATTATTCTAACATATTTGAATGTTTTGTTATTCCCTTCTTATAGGTAATTTTCATGCAGCAAAATGCATTAAACGTTATTAGCATAGCAGAAAGAGCAAACAGAATATATAACAGGGAATAATACAGCGTAAAGGGGATTATATATAACTCTTGAATATGCGATTCCTTTCGACATATATGAGCCAGTTAGAAATCTGGATAACAGTATTAATGGTGGTTTCATTCGATCCACTTTGTATATCTAAACATTTCTTTTAATATTTTTTTAAAACAAAATTTCTTTTCTAAAATGGGAAAATAATTTGCTGTCTTACATCTTATACATGTAACATTGGGGAATTTACGCATCTATATAAGTTAAATAGTACATAAAAATTTTTAGATCAAGTATAATTTTCTTTTTACTTTTATCATATATAATGCGATGAAAACAGAGACTGATTAAATTTCATTTGTGTGTGTAAGTTCTGACGTAATAGACAACATCATCGTTGTGTACATATTATGAGCAATTTCAATTTATTTATATGTTTTCATTATTTTTAAGCGCTCTTTTTCTGTTTACAGCTGTGCGCTTTTTGATATGATTATAATTTACTTATTCAAAATATATTTGCTTAGAAAGATTTTTCATTACTATCACTTGTAAATATACGTGAAAAGATTAGAATTTATGTTCTTATTTAAACAACTCACACATTATGCATACTTGGTTTGTATGTCGCTCAACGGTCATTTTTTGAACACGAGGGCTAATTAGGCCGGGACCTATAGCTGATCCTATTCCGAGCCACTAAAAGCATCTATACCTAAGGTGGGATTTGAACCTAAGAACTGTTGAACCGAAGGCAAGAGCGCTAACCATTCGGCTGCCAGCTCGGCACACATTACGCATACATAAATAAAAGGAGTGTAAAAAATATTAATTTTTTAGATTATTTCATTTCATTTATTTATTTACTTTTTGAAAAGTGAAGAACATAAATCACATTGAAGAATCATTTTTATATTAATTTGCGTCATTGAATCCTGTTTAGTTTAAAATATTTTATTTTTAAAAAATAAAATGAAGTTAATTTAATATCTGTCTGTTATAAGAAAATCATTCAGAATCAAATTATATTTTGTTAATCTTAACAATGATGGCTATCTTGTACTAATTTCTCTTAAATTTATAATGGAAAAACAGTTCTGTTTAATTAAAATATTTGAAATGTGAAAGACTTTTCACATTTCAAAAAAATCATTTTTTGAAAGTGTGGCATAAAGATAATTCAATCTGCTTCATTAGAAAATAATTTAGAATCAAAATACGTATAATTTCAACGCATTTTTAATTTTAAAGATGGTGACAACTTAATGTCATCTTTTCTGAAATTTTTAGAAAAAATTTGATCATTCTTTAAAAATATAAAATTTTATCTGGTGTTTAATTATGTGTGTAAAACTGAAGTAAAACTGAAACCAGAAAACATAAACTTTTGTAATTTTCCTAATTTCTTTTTAATTTATTTCAAACATAGTTTAAATGTTTTAAATATTTAGAACAGTACTATAAAAGAAAAGAAGATTCTAAAAAATAATATACATCTTGATTATAATTATGAGAAAAAATATTTTTTTACTTCATTTTAAGTTTTCTGATCATTTTACTTTTAAAGACATTTTTAAGCATTCTAAGTAAATTCCGTTGTTTTACTATTTTACATTTTAATTCAATATATATTTAGATGAGTAAAAATGTTTCTAACAACATTTAAATGAATTTATTACAATGAATCAAAAAGAAATAGCACAAAAATAAAAGTAATTGATTAAATAGAATAGACAATTTAATAAATGTGAAAAATTGCACTTAAAATAGATAAAAAAAATAAGGGAGTATAACTATATTTTCTATATATCCAAAAATTATATAGAGAATATACTCCCTTAAAAATAAATCCGCTAAATTTTAAATTGAAATAATATGTTAAAATTGTAAGCATTTTAATAACCTAATTTAAAGCTAAGTTTTAGGAATCTAAAATATTCAAATTATTCTAGTACAGTAAAATTAAATTCTAAGTTTAATAGGATAGATTTTAGTGAGAAACTATGTGCATGTAAAATAGAAAATTTATATGAATACATTTCTTCTCTTAAAATTAATTTTGCCTGAAACTATTAAATTGAAAAAATATATTAAAATTTTATAAATTTTGTTACATAATTTTAAATTGAATCAAAGGACTCTATACTTGTTGAATATACTCTATTACTGTAAAATTATATTCTTAATTTAAAAAGTTCATAGAGATTCTTATCAGAAAAAATGTATATAAAATCAATCATAAATTATTTTACAGTAATGTTTAAACTTTAGAAATTATTTCCCTAAAAAAATATTTTAAATATCCAATCAAAATCAAAGTATTACTTTCTTTAAATAAATTATGCAATGCATGCATCTATTTGCCTTAATATAACAAAAGCTGTTAATTAGTATTTAATGATTAATGGCAGCCGCCCGCCCTGTCTAGTGGTCAGAGTCCCTGACTACGGATAGTGAGGTCCTGGGTTCGAATCCCAGTTCGGGCATGGATGTACCATCTCTCTCTATCTGCCCTGTCTTTGTCCTTTCTGTGTATGAATGTGTTGTAAATGGTTGCCTACCCTATAAACGGGCCCCTATGGCATGTGTGTACTGAAGAAGTTGGACTCCACACCAAAATATGGTTCAATTAAAAAAGTGGAGCCGCGCACCCCTTATTGCCAGCCTAGCTGGCACACGACAACAACAATTAATGGCCACTTGTGGGTTACAAATATTTTAAAATTCTTAACCTCATTTCTTTCTTGAGAAACGTTTGTTAAAATAGCACACATAAACAAATAAAAATAAACCAAAAGAAACTATAGTTTGGTATTTGACTGGTAGACCTTACATTTTTTCAGCTACAAGGCAAATGTAGTCAAAAACTTGGGAAGTAAGACAACCCTAGGAAGAATACACTTTCACTTTTAACTTCGTTTAATGGTATTCCCACGAGACTGAGAATTGTGTTACAATCCATTACTTGGGTCTTATTCCTGAAATCTACTGGAAGAAAAAAATTTTCTTCGAAGTTCTCTTTTCGCAGAAAAATATATTCCATTGGAAAGACATACAAAAGATGGTAAAAAAAAAAGTGCCTAGAATCTCTTGAACTTACCAAGCATCAACTGCTGGAAGAAGGAAATTTGAGGAAATTGTGCCCATTGAATGGCAATAAAATTTTGTTTCATTTAATTTAAAACTCTTTGTTAAGAGTGAAATAAAGCTGCTTATAGTGTTTCAATTATTATTGCAAATTAGTTGAAATAGACGCAAAAAATTGCGTCTATTTCTAATGTAAAAAAAAAGGTTTCTTTTAAAATACATATAAATTACTTTTTTTTATATGGAAATAATTTTGTAACTTATTCAAAAATGCAAAGCTGGTAGATTATACTTCCTAACCATTAAAATATTACTGGTTTAAAAATATATATTAATTCTGCAAATTTTCATGTATTCTTTTAATAATATGGAATGTATTTCATCATTTGAGGATTGGCAAAAGTGTTTGGTATTTAATTTAGCGAAAGAGTTTTAAAAAATTCTTTTTCCTTTTAAAATTTCTTTAAAGAGTTAATTCTAATGCCTTAATTGAATTTTTAAAAAGTGAAGGAACAAAAAATTTTAATTTTGAGTGGAATTCCATTTATTATACTAAGAATTTAATTTAAAAAAAAACGCTCTTTTTTCTTGAGTTGCAGCAAATAATTAGGCAAAAAGAATAACTAAAAAGTATGCATACATTATGCGAATTATTTTACAATAATTTTACGTCAAAGTCAAATTTAATATAAAGATTGAATGAATAATGAAATGTCTTAACGTAATCAATTTGAATATAAATATTACTTTTATACGAAGCTTCATAGAAAAATGTATATATTAAAAAGTGAAAAGCACAGTTACAAAAAGTTTTAAAATAAAATACTTTAATGATTGTTATTACAACAAAATTAGATTAAAAAATTAGTCTTAAGGTTAAAAAAAATTGTTACCTTGTTTGCAGAATTTAAGAGGTAGCTGATTCTAAAAAGGGGAAATGAATTTAATAGTTAACAAATTTTGTGAAATATTTTCATATACCAAATCAAATAATTTTAAAATTTAAAGAAACACTGAAATAGAGAAAAAATATGCTGTAAAAATGGAAAAACTGTAAATGTTTCTAAATTTTGACAAAGTATGCGATTTATTGATATAGTTCGAAATAAAAAAAACCCAATTACAAATTGAATATTTTATTACTTTTATATACATTTGTGATTGAAAAAACTAATTTAAAATGTATTCATCTTACTTCATTTACGTTATTCTCTAACCGAAAATTGTTTGGCTTGTGAATAAGTAAAGGTTCTTTTTGCTGAAAATTATATGTAATTTTTTGAAATTTTAAAATGCGTTGTTGATCTATTTGTAAAACACAGTTATAAAAATGCTTCTCAAAAAGCATTTGCAGAAAAAAACAGTTTCAAATTTACAAAATGAAATATTTATAGATAGCTGTTACAACCGGATAGTAGATAGTGATTCGAGAAACTATAAAATATATTAAAATGCAAATAAATGTCAACTATTCAATGTAAAAATAGCTAATATTCAATATGCATAATTCTTATAATGTAATTAAATAGAAAATATTAAAAATGAATTCTTTTTATTTCCAATGGTAGTGAAAGCAAGCGAATCTAACAAAGATGCATAAAACACACACACACACACATGGATATACATTCATGTATGCATATAAACACAAAATGGAATCATTTAGTTAAATAATAGTATTCAAAATTTTTCATTGTCAAATTAAGAACTTATAAGAGAAGATATTTTAGCTACTCAATAAAAGACTAATTTATGTTGTATTTATAATCAGGAAATTGTCTTTTGCCTCTAAATTATTAAAATTTTACCAATTTTTATTGAGGTGCTTTCCTGATAATTTTTGCTGAGAAAAATTCAGTAAAGATACAAACACATTTTTCTTTGTTCTAAAACAAATGTCTTTCCGGAAACGTTTCTTTTTGCGATTCTACAATTTATTTCTTTATCCGTCTTTTGTCTGATTAGTTTTCTTTTTCTAACACACGGAATCAAAAAATTTTATGAAAGTTGCAAGATTTATATGAAAAAGTATGATTTGCTATAGACACTCAAAAACATTCCCAGCATAGATTAAGATACAGACAAACTTGTCGCCAAATTTAAACCTCAACAACTCCAGACTGAGACATGAAAGAATAAAAATACAGAAACCAAAATAATTTCCGTGTATCATATACAATTTACGGGATAAGGAAGTGTTTTTTAATGTTTTAAATGAATTCTTTTAGAAGGATAAAAATGTGTTTCTAAAGGTCTTTCATTCTATTACACAAGTAAATTTTTCACTATATGACCTAGAGTTACCATGACAACGAATTTTCACTGTGACTTGATAGATGGGAAAAGAAATATTTGGAATTCCAGAAAATTCTTCGGCGGCTGAGAAAATTCTCTGACATCATACATGAGACAGTGGAGTGTTTTTTTTCTAAAACAATTAGAAATTGAAATATTACTTTAAAAGAAGAGCTTGAGAAATGTGTTTAACATTAAAGTTTAGAGAGTGCTCTGTTAAGGAAAGTTAAATTCTTAACAGATCCCCTGTGATGCTCAAACGAATGTCAAATAAAATACTTAAAAAATTATATAATTTACACGGTTTAAAGTGGATTCCAAACCACTACAAACATCCATACCCAAGGTGGGATTCGAACCCACGAACTGTTAAACCGAAGGCAAGAGCGCTAACCATTCGGCTGCCAGCTCGGCGCAGTCTCGGAGTCAAGTCCATGAAGTGATATACACAGTGATTTAGATAGCTGACAAACAGGATGGTCATAAATCCCTAGATGATCTAAGCTTCATCCAATCAATCCTGACCTGTTTGGAGATGAAAGAGAGTGTAACGTCACCATTGTTGCTTGGAAACATCCAAGATAATTCCAGATTTTCAATGGAATTTAACACCCTATGCAGCTGTGAAAGAGATTAATGTTCCTTGTTTGAATCCAAGGAGCTACGCAGTACCAACGACTGTCAATTAGTTGTGATTGGAGGAGGATGTGGGAATTGCAAACAGGAATCGTAAAGAGCTATTAAGTCCTTCATGACAAATATAATTCTTCAAACTAAACTGGAATCACATGGTGAGTGAACCAGGTGCTTTCTAAGAATTTGCCTCTTCACTATTTCTGATTCGAATCGACAGAGTAGCCGAAGAGTGACCACAGAAGAAGGACCTAGAGGTTACTGGAGTTCCGGATGTTAGGGAAAAGTTTTGATATAAATAGCAGGCCCTTGTGGAGGCAGAGGAGAACTTTGACCTACTAACGGTTTTCCTGATACTTCTTTCAAAAAAGTTCCGGATCTGACAAGTCTCAGCGACGGAAACAGAAGAGTGAACAGCCTTTTAGCTCGAGATCACGGATACTGGCGCCATACCTTGAGCTTCAATAACCGGAGAAACCATGGCTCTCCGTAGAGGATCGTCGACGTTACAAAGTGACATTTTGAGATTGTTTCCCGAGGTCGGAATTTAGGAGTTTGGTTCTTAGTACCAGCGAGTAATTTTCCCGAGACCTAATGTGCAGCGAATGTTCCAGAAAGTGAAGAATTCACCAGTTTTCTCGGAGCCTAAAATTTGTGACGGTTCTTGTTAATTATTTTGTAAATTAGTAAATAAATATTTAGTCAAGAATATTGAATTACGGGAGTCTGATCCCTTAGCGGCCCTTGCCTACTTATAATTTATCTTACCTAGACTGAGTACGCTAGAAGGCATACAGCATCTCGGTGAAGCTATCCAACGTCGACCTACCTCTCTCTGAATTGTGTACCCTGCGCAATCCGCAGAATGTTACATATATATATATATATATATATACATACATACATACATATATATATATATATATATATATATATATATATATATATATATATATATATATATATATATATATATATATATATATATATATATATATATATATATATATATATATATATATATATATATATATATATATATATATATATATATATATATATATATATATATATATATATATATATATATATATATGCGTCTGTTATAAAAGTATGACAAAAATATCAATTCATTTTTATTGTTTTAATATCCTTATTGAAATAATTGAAAGTTAAGTTTATATTATGTTATCTAAAATTTTATCTTAATATTATGTCCAATGCAATTTTAATTTATACTTTTTTGTTATAAAAATGCACGTAAATTTGCAGTAAAACGCATGTAAATACCTGTTAAACATGTTATTAAACTATATATATACACAGAAATATGTTTTGCAGAAAATAAAATTTTGTACATGAAAATATTATTTTTTAAATGTAAATTTCTGAAATTAAATCTGGTAAATTAAAATATATGAAAGTAAAAAGTCCAAACTTGTTTAAAATGAATGTTTGCTTAAATTATAATTTAAATTAATGTTGGCAAGAAATATAAGATATGTTGTTGTTGTTTCCGTGTGCCAGGTGTGCTGGTAACATGGTGTGCGCTGCTCCACTTTTCCAATAGAACCATATTTTGGTGTGGAGTCTGACTTCCTCAGTACACACATGCCATAGGGACCCGTTTATAGGGTAGGCAAACATTCATACAAGGAAAGGACAAAGAGAGGTTAGATAGGGAGAGAAAGTACACCCATGCCCGAACCAGGATTCGAATCCAGAACCTCCTTGTCCGCAGTCAGGTACGCTGACCACTGGACAAGATGGGTGGCAATATAGGATACATTTTTCATATTTAACTATTTGACCAGATATGCAGAAGATATTATAAGAACCTTAAGTAGAAATAATGGTCTTATGTCATTTTACATAACTTGAAATTGATGCTATAAATTTAATTTTTATGTATTCTTTGCGTATAAAATAACTGTTTATTATCCCAAAACTAATTTTACTTATGTGAATAGTAAAGAATAAGCTTCACTTCATAAGAAACTTATACTCCAATAATAGACATGAAATATAAATAAGTAAATTATTTAAATTTAATTTTTGAACGTAAAATGTAAATTAAATGGCACTATCTTAAGTGTAAATACAAAAAATTATTAAAGAAAAGTTGTACATAGACAATAATTTCTTTTGTGTCAGAAAATATACATTATTTATAAAATATTTTTTTGTGATATTCAAAAAATTATTCTTTATATAGTATGATGATGATTCTTAAATATATCTGAAATAGTTAATTTGATTATGTAAATTATTTCAATCAGAGATTTTTAAGTTATGTGGTTAATTTTTTGTTTTGATTTTCATGTAAATAATTTTGAGAATATGATTATATATTTTAAATACTCCGATTCATTTTTGTCATTGTTATATGTATAATTTCTAAGTTCGTGTGTTTATTTATATACATATAAATACCACAATATCTAAGAACATATAAAAGAGTGAAACTAAGAAATAGCGGTATTCACGTCTTCACATTTCTCTGGTTAAATCAGATTAGTGGAACGGGAAAAAATACAGAAGTGGAGATTTTGCGATTTCAAAATTGAGCTAAAGCGGATTTTCCACTTTAGTTTTATATTCCATTACTTGTTTCAGACACATAGGCCCGTTGAAATTTTCTCAGCACTTAAAAGTATTCTGGAAAGGAGCAGGTGTTAATGGAATCGGAAAGAGAGATATTCTGTTTTCTTTTAAGCGTTCTATAATATTTTTTTCTTGACCAGTTCTTTAAAATTCTTATTATTTGATAAAAAAAATACCTCTAAGTCGCATAGAAAATGCTGCCAAAGGACAGAATAAAAAATTTAGAATTTTCATACATTAGATTTCAAAGAACAAAGTCTCGAAACTATTCGACATAGAAATGTATTTTCTTTAGTAATTTGTTTACTTCTTTGAAGAAAATGTTGAAGAATTTTTACTGTAAAAATTAAAATAAGTTTAAAAATAATTCCTGATTTTTAGAATGAATACTCTACATTATAAAGTAATTATTTTCAATTATTATCAATTTATTTTCAATTATTATCAATTTATTATATGTTTTCATTGTGATGCAAACGTCATTTGTAATAATGATTAAATGTGTTTTTAATTCACTAAATGAATTTAAGGTAATAATTGTATATTAAATAACAAATGTATTTTATTAAATTTAATTAGTATGTGGATATAATTTATATATATTTAATAAAGAAAGTGTAATTTATTTCTGTAGAATTTAAATAACTTATGTTTATTCACAATCTTTCAATTTTCGTACAAGAAACAATAATAAAAGACAATTCAGCCTTACTATATTATATGTTTTAAAAGGGCCAAGCATTTCTCTTCAATTTACAATTGGAGAAATTTAAAATCTTTAAAATGAAGTTAAATGTTAATTATTATTAACGCGTACATGTCTTTTATATGTATTATAATATTTCATTGAAAAAATGTTTACTCAATATAACGGAAAAAATATTCTAGTTGTTTTGCGAATCAATATTTTGGATTTTAAAATAGAAAGTTACAGAAATATACTAGTTAAAACTGGTGATTAAATGTGTAAAATATGTTTTATTAAATATTGTATTGTAAATCATTTATTTTGTTATTATGATTAAAAAAAACAAATTTGCTTAATAAACTAGGTTTCTCAAACTTTCGATTTAAAACTTTGAAAAATGGTAATACAAGCGATCATTAGCAATTTTAATCAGAATGTTATAATTGATAAAATAATCATGAGTTTTACATTCACATATACGAGTTTATACAGATATAAATGTAACACTCATGTTCCTTACTTTGGCAATATAATAATTTGTTGATAATATTTAATAACAAAAATCTCATTTGCCTTTGTTAAAGTTTTAAAACAATATTTCAACTCAATAAGATGAATAGGCATTAAAATAGTTGTTGTTTTATATACAGCAATAACAATTACCGAAAATCAATCTCTTATGTAAAAATTTTATGTATTTTTAAGCATAAAACTTCTGAAAATCTCTATGGCTGAGTGCGTTGCAAAAATAAATGTCCCAAGCTAGTTTAAAATAGATGTTCACCATTTAAAATATTGTTTACGTGTAATTTTAAGTAATGCTAATGTATCTAAATGTAATTTATAAAATAATGTTTATTGTTAAATTATTAATTAATAGTTTGAATAAATATTAACAGAAAACGAAATCTTTTTTGTAAAAAAAAAATATGTATGATAAATATATAGTATCATTACTCAAGATTATCTGTGCAAGATTAAGAGCAATAAGCAGATGTTTCTGACAATGAGACAAGCTTTCCTCATATTGCAATGGTTACTTCGCACCACTTCTCCAATCTCAGTACAAGATTGTCAAACAATTATTGAGATACGAATGACCAGAAGGTGTCTAGTTTAGTATTCCTTTATCACATATAAAACAAACACTGCTCCAATAGCAACTCTATAAAGGCACTTATGAAAAAGGATAATCTTCTTACAAATGATTCAGTTACAATTAATACTTCAGTTACTAGACTTCCGTCGAAAAATTGAAGCTTAGTACCCCCATTGTCAGTCTTTCTTTGATGTTAATGGTATAAAACTGTGTTCCCACATCTCACAAAACCAACTGATGAAAAAAACCCATTGTGATAGTAAAACCATTCTTCTTCGTAAGGAGGACACGACGTCATTGTGGGCATGCCCAGATTTTGCTTTTTTTATGTACCGTTGATAATCTTTGAAAGCGATAAAGTGTTACAGTACTCAGGACAGCAGGTAATTAGGCAATCTTTGTGAACAGATCTAGACAAGCTTAAGTTTTGCAAGTTTCTCCCCATTGTGTTCACAGTTACTGAGTACAGGCGTTTGATGACTGAATTTGGCCATTTTCAGCTGCAGGAGAATATATTGTTCATCCATTGCAATTGTTTTCATGGAGAGACCATCACCAATCTTACTCTCTGGTCTAGGTACAGGGATGCATACTAGGACACAAATAGCATCCTCCAAACTTACTAACAGCTGTACCTATGATTTGGAGGGCTTTTTAAGCGCACGAAACTAAAGTTTCTTGATTTTGAAATCTCCCTCTATATTGGTCATTCTAAGCTTCTCATCATTCATCGACGAGTGAGGTGGTCCAGGTAATTTTTTTCCCTATATTTCAAGAAAAGAGCTCAACTCATATTTTTCTGATTGCATATACATCTTTCCATTCATTGTAGACATGAGAACACAGGTTTTGCATACACGTAAGTAAGCTGTGGCATTTCGTTACTGAAATTTTTATATCTATGATCTTTCTACTGAATTGACAGATTACTAAAGAAGATTTTATACCCTTTTTAATCAGATTTCAAAAGAGATACAGTACCACATACATATTTGTCAGCACTGGGGTTTTGCATTCGGCTATAATTTAAAATTTGTTGTACATAAGAGAAATTTAAAATTATATACCAGAATGCGAAAGAATTATTTAAATTTTCTTAAAAGAGTATTCAAAATTAATGAACATGATATCTATGAATGCTATATCCATAATAAAATTTAGAATGGATTTATAAGATAATTTCTCATGTTATATGAAAAGAAATTTTTTAAACATTATGTTTCCTTAAGAAAATCACGAAGTGAAAAAATTAAAAATGGGGTTTCTTTTAACTCGCGAACAGTTTACTTAAATATAATATTTATTTAAACAAAGTATTCAATTGTTTTAATTAAGGTTTATTAGAAAATGCACCCACACAGCTAGTTTTATGTTTTATATTCAACAATTAATTTTAAAAATAATTTTGCTTATAGCTCAATTATTATTTTAAATAAAATAACTAAATATTTTCGTTGAAATTAAATAAATTGGTTACATTAATTCAGTTTTAAAAGTTGGTATTTCATTCAATTGATTATTTTGTTCTGTCCGTTAAACTTTATCAGTAATATATATTCTTCTTTCAATGTTTCTATTTAAGTGCAAATCAGTTTTGGTTATATTATACGAGTATATTTGGAAATTACCCAGCTGATTTTGCATGAAGTGGATTTTTAAATATATTTATGCATTTAAAAATTTTAAATAAATAGAAATATATTTATGTATTTAAAATATTTTTAATTATGTTTTCTGAATTCAAGTAACTCAGTTATTCTCACCCTGTGTGGCTGACCAGCAAACTAAGGGGGCGAGCATGTTTGAAATGAAATATTATTTAAAAAAGTGTTTAAGTGACTGAAATAAAAGAACTCACATGTAGAAAACAAAAAAAAATTAAGCATAAAATTTATTGGCTGTTTGGTTGATGTCATGCTCACGGGGGAGCTAAAGATGAACATGTGAGTTTGCAAAACACAGCTTTCCATCTCCTTGATATTTCAAAGTAGCGACTCTTTTTGATAGCAAAAAGTCCAATCTCCTCAGAGGTGATGGCAACCATTTTTCCATGGGAGAACATCTTAGATGATATTTAATAATTAAGAATAATTAAGTTAGATTAAATTGAAACAACTTGGAAAATAAAAGCTTACATATTAAAAAAACAAGCTTAATAATTATTAATGACTTCTTTGATCCTGTTCTGCAGAGCAATGATTTTTGGTTGAAGGCTTAGTATTAGAAATAGACATCATCAGTTCTGTTTCGATGTTTAGTTGAGGTCTCTATTTTGTCTTCAAAGAAGCCGCCACTGAAAGTCCAGTTTCTTTGTTGCAGGATGTTGAAAATGGTGACAGAATGTAAAATTCACTAGTTTTTAGTGAGGAAATGATCTACATTTGCCCAAAATTCACAGTGATTTATTACTAAATTGTGTTTAGATTTTGCCACTTATGAGATTATGAAATCGATTGTTTCGAAACCTTGGTAATTGAGTGTATATCGTTGGT
The DNA here is from genome assembly GCA_037975125.1 of Latrodectus hesperus. NCBI lineage: Eukaryota > Metazoa > Arthropoda > Arachnida > Araneae > Theridiidae > Latrodectus > Latrodectus hesperus. The sequence goes on along the minus strand of JAJQOW010001842.1, from coordinate 15,726 downwards.
ATTATGAAATGGGTTCTAAATCCACTTGTACCTAGCTATCAGTTTATTTTCAGCAAAAAAAAAATACTTTTAAAAAACTTTTTGACAACATGTAAAAATTATTTTAAATGACTACAAAAACAACTTTTACAAATTGTTCTTGAGCTATGTTAATGAGTTCTTTACGATCATCCACATTTGCAAACAATCTTAGGTTTTAATTTGCTTTTAATTTCTGCTCCCCAGTTTTAATTTTCTAGAAAAAACATTAACTTATATCCCATATAATAGCACTCAATCCTTAGGAAAAAAAGCTGAAGTTATTTAATTTCAAGTGTCAACCAAGTAGCTAAATTTCATCCTAAATAAACTATCGTAAAAATTCTTGACTTCCCATCTATACTTCTCTTTTAGAAAAATGGCGATTTCTTCCTTTAATTCACAGACACACTGTGCAAAAATTTCCTACTTGATAAACATTTTGTCTCCAATGAAATAGTAGCGCTGAATGTACAGCATCCATGAACTTACAGAGTGCGGAAAAGATTTTTGATTTCACGGGTTTCAACTTTATAAAATTTACTACTATTACAACCATGTATAATTAGCACGATATTCCGATCAAAACTCATTTCTTTGGAAGCCAGAGTTACTTCGTGGATTTTAAAATATGTACAGATGCACTGTGGATTTTTTTATTTCAGTGATTGATTTTTCTAAACATTAAATAAGCACCATCGATGAATAATCAGCCACATTTTCCCATTCTATGTATGCAGTATTCATAAAATCATTTAAGGTAAAATCTGATTAGAGTTCTGTTGTTTTGTGAGTTTATTGTTTACAAAAATGTAGTTCTGTGACTAACATATCGTCACAAAATTAAACATAATCAATAAGAAAGCATCTTCATTACAATCTATTACCTCATTAAGCTGAAATGTAAACAATTTGTCACGAAAGAAGCTGACACAGTACATTTTCATCCATATCACCAAATTGATGAGAAAACCCATAATTTACAGGAGTTATGAACTGCAGCGCTTTTGCCAAATTATCTCCAAATAGGTTCTACTATTTCAGCTTTCTTGCTGGCAAAATAAGATTTTCACCAATAGTGTGAGGATATTTCCATCTAATTATTTTAAATGTAGCTTTGTAAGAGATAATTAATGAATTTTCATTCACAAAGTTTCTCTTTTAAGAAAATTAACGATTTTCTTATGATTTTCTTTGTTTGTGTATGGTCTCAATCACTATAATACTTTTCCAAATTAAGTTTATATTAGGTTTCCTGCTTTCAACTTTTTTGAGCAATAGCTACACAATGGGCTTTTCTTCTTCATTTACTTCAATACTGGTAAATATAAAATTTAAGTATCCTAGATTCACTAGAATACTTAAATTTAATATATATTATATATATATTAAATGTAAGTATTCTAGAGAATCTAGAATTCTTAATTATTTTCTCTACTTTGCGGTCAAAAACACTCTTTTTTGTGTAGATGCCGACGCTTGACTGTCGTCTAATATTCGCTTACTTTCGTTTAACAATGTATTGATGATTTTGCATAAATCTGCTGTCATGAATATTTGGTAAGGTTGCAATTAAAGGAAAAACTTAAATGACATGCATATTCATGACGACACATTCTAGAGCGATAGAAGTATCAACTAAAATGAGACTGGCTGAAATTAAAACGAGAGTGATAAAGCATTCTCTTTCTATTTATAACTATGACAAAACATTTGTTCATATCTGCCCATGTTCGAGACGACATATTGTCGACATTCATGTTCCAGACATATTGAAACTTCTCGCAAAGCCAACAAAATGTCCAACATGATATTCGCAAGAGTAATAAAAAGGGATCAAATTCATACTATATCGAAATTGAAGATCAGTGTTGCCAAATGTCAATAAATATCCTAATTCTTTTTAATATTTAAGAATTAAAACTAAGATCATAATGTATGTAGCTTTAGTGCCAAAATATTCAAAATACTTTATTATTGTTTGCATTTCCTTGTATACGGGGGTTGCATTGAAAATTATGATTTTAAATTTCGGAGCGAATACTGAAAGATTGAGAAATAGTGAAGTAACTACTTTATTACATATAAGTATATGAATACTACATTCTGTGTGAATGGACATTCAAAAGGGTGAAACATAAATTCACTAATCATGTTTTCATACTTCTCTGGGTAAATAAGATTAATAGAATGGGAAAAAAAATGCAGAATTGGAGATTTTAGGATTTTAAAATGGAACTAAAGAGAATTTTGTACTTTAATGTTTTATTCCATTACTTGTTCAAAACGGAACGGTCAGTTGAATTTTTCTTAGCACTTAAAACTTTTTAGAAGGGAGCAGGTGTTAATGGAATCGAAAAGAGAGACATTCTGTTTTCTTTTAAACCCTTACTTCTGTATTTTTTTCTTGATCTGTTCCTTAAAATCTTTTTTATTTGATAAAAGTAATCTTTAAATAACGTCGTAAATACAGGAAAAAGAAATCACTGAAAAATTCTATAATTACTATATTTTTAATTTTAAAATAGAAATTTTCAAAACTATTTGACAAATACAGAAAAGTGTTAATGGAATCGAAAAGAGACATTCTGTTTTCTTTTAAACCCTTACTTCTGTATTCTTTTCTTGATCTGTTCCTTCAAATCTTTTTTATTTGATAAAAGTAATATTTAAATACGTCGTAAATACAGGAAAAATAAATCACTGAAAAATTCTATAATTACTATATTTTTAATTTTAAAATAGAAATTTTCAAAACTATTTGACAAATACAGAAAAGTGTTAATGGAATCGAAAAGAGACATTCTGTTTTCTTTTAAACCCTTACTTCTGTATTCTTTTCTTGATCTGTTCCTTCAAATCTTTTTTATTTGATAAAAGTAATATTTAAATACGTCGTAAATACAGGAAAAATAAATCACTGATAAATTCTATAATTACTATATTTTTAATTTTAAAATAGAAATTTTCAAAACTATTTGACAAATACAGAAAAGTGTTAATGGAATCGAAAAGAGACATTCTGTTTTCTTTTAAACCCTTACTTCTGTATTCTTTTCTTGATCTGTTCCTTCAAATCTTTTTTATTTGATAAAAGTAATATTTAAATACGTCGTAAATACAGGAAAAATAAATCACTGAAAAATTCTATAATTACTATATTTTTAATTTTAAAATAGAAATTTTCAAAACTATTTGACAAATACAG
>JAJQOW010001842.1:0-7500 GCA_037975125.1 Latrodectus hesperus | reverse complement strand
AGTTTAAGTAAGGTACCTTAGTATGAAATGATTTAAATATAAATTTATATACCTTAGTGTGTTTCTTCGATATTTATTTCTACATATATCACAGTTTATTAAATTTAGAAAAATCCTGGTATAAATTTATATTTTATTACTTTTTAAAATTAAATTTTTCGAATCTTAGTCTATAAATAATACAAACAATAAATATATCAAAAATAAATTTTAGGTATTTTATCTCAATGCCAAGTATTAACTTTTGAAACACGTAAAAGTAATTTAAAATTATTTAAAAAAACTAGTTACATAAATAATTGTACAGAAAAGGTAAATATACATTCAGAAATTTAGATTAAAATTAAACTGACTTCACTAACTATATAAAACTGTTCAATAAGAATGCAGGTCTCAAAAATATTTCACATAATAGTTCTGTTGATTTCAATATTTAAATTTTCATATATTACGCATGGATATTTAATCTCATACATTTTCAAAACTTAAACTAGTTGAAAAACTTGAAAAGAACATTAAATTCTAAGACATTTATTCTTTCATTTAGATACATTATATAAATAAATATTTTTTAGTTCAAAAGGAGGACAACAGACATTATATAAATAAGAAATTCGAATTTTATCGAATGAAAAATACATCATCTTAAAAATCTTGCTTCATTAAAACTAAAAAAAGTTACCTTTTCTAGATTCAATGATATAAGAAAATGAAATACAAAGTACCTAAAAAATAGATATTTTGCATTCTATTGGTCTTTTGTAAAGTAAATTTGACATGATTCGTTATAACAGGCAGGGTGGAAAAACTAAAATATAGAATATATTTGCTTGGAATTATTTAAATATAAAAGTTGATTTTTTTTAAAAAATAGATCAAAGCAAAAAATAGAATATAGAATTGTTCGTTGCATTCCAGTAATCATTATTATTTTCTTATTAAAAATTTTCTTATCAGTGAAGTCTAAAAGAAATGTATTATTTAATGATTTAATCTGAGAAACTAAATTATCTTAAAACAATTTCTGTTTATATGAATGAACATAGAATTCTAAGTAGTCTTAGGATATACATATATATATATATATATATATATATATATATATATATATATATATATATATATATATATATATATATATATATATATATATATATATATATATATATATATATATATATATATATATATATATATATATATATATATATATATATTAAATATATTTATTATACAATATTTAAATTTCCGCATGTATGAAAAATACATAAAATATAAACCACAGGTATTATAAATTGCTTAAGATACTTCATTTCTATTCGGAAGTTATAAAATTTATGATTTAGTTATATGACTTGTTAGGAAAGGCAACTCGTATTCATTCATGTGTATAGATATACGAAGTAATTCCTTCATATTTATAGACTATTAAGCTTTCAGGCCTTACAAATATCTTGAGAGAAAATTTTTCTTGACATTCATGTCACACCAAATTCCGAAGCCAAACATTATAACTGCAAATTTTGTAAAGAATCCCTAGGATTTTAAAATATTTTTTTTTCTCATAAAAATTTTCCCTTAATATATGCAACTGATTTTTCTAAAAGTTTAAATATTTCATATTTAAGCTTCATAGGGAATTAATTTTCATATTGTAATAACACGAGAAATATATTATTGAAAATGTAAACTGATATGTAGACATACGAAAATCAATTTAAATTATACGTAGTAAAATATTTAGAATAAGGTTTATATTTTATACACAAATAAATATTGCAATAATGAGAGTTTTATTAGTAATGAATTTCATAGTTTAATGTGTAAAATCAAACAACCGGATATGTATGTATATATATATATATATGTGTGTGGTGGGTGAACCACTTAATAGCCGACGTCACTATTTCAAGTGCCCACTTGAGAAGGAGCTCGACAGGCGCAACAGCTTCCCCAGTGAGCGGGGCAGAAGAGAAATTATCTAAAAGACGCGAAGACGTTCCTTTTTGATAGCAGCAAGACGACTGCTCCTGTCCCCCATAACTTTAAACTTGAACTTTAAATTTCAATCTATTAAGATGATTAATTGTAAATATCTCAAACTTGTATATATTTATATTTGTAAATACATGTTAATTAAATATTAGGCTTTGTATAAGAATTGTTAATTAGTTAATCTCGCCTTGGCCACTCCCCGTCCCACAAAACTCAGAAGCGGGATTGAGATTGCGATGATAAGCTGAATTACAAAAAATTTCATATTGTGTATCAATGATTATCGCATCAGATAGTTAGAAGGATTTTCATTAGAAGAAGACGTTACGTTAAGTATCGGTTTGGAACGAGAGAAAGACGTGGATCCTCATCGAACATCTTTGAGAGGTACGTGAACATTTTTCGAAGTACATGATGATTTTAAACGATATAAAAGAAATAAGCGTTGCATTGAAAAATTTTAAAGCAGATAAAATCACAATTTTGCATAGATTGATTTTTGATCATGATGGAGATAGATTAAATCGTAAAAGAATTAGAAATTTTGATGGTTTTGATTTTAATATCGAAAGTAATGAGTATCGAGACAAATTAAAAAATATAAACAATGAGTTTTCGCTTGGCGAACTTATTACTGCATCGAACATTTTGAATATTTCTTTTCAAGGATCCAAAGCAGAGCTCGCAGAAAGAATTTTGTCTCTGTTATGTGACCTTGAACTCTTAGCTCAAAACACTAAAGAGGATTCGGAAACTGCCGCTTCAGAAAGTGAAGTGGAAGAAGAAATAAGTAGAAATGATTTTTCAATGCAACGCAATATAAGTAAAAAGAAAAGTGCATCTGACTATTTTAAGAAGAATGAAAATGTTTGTGAAAATGATTTTTATGCACATACTGTTATTCCAAGTGTTAGTATTAATTATGAAGATATCGAAAGAACTATCACTAAATTTAATGCAGAATCACATGAAAATGTAATTAATTGGATTGATCATTTTGAGGATATGTCGAAATTATTTAATTTATCAGACTTACAAAAATTTGTTATGGCTAAAAGATCGTTAGGAATAAATGCTCTGTTATTCGTTCGGACAGAACCACAAATAAATTCTTGGAAAAAATTGAGACAAGCCTTGATCGATGAGTTTTCGTTTGAAATAAACTCAGCTAACTTACACGATCTTTTGCGTAAAAGGAAAATGCGTGATTATGAATCTGTTCAAGAGTATTTTTTAAAAATGAAGGAGTTATGCAATTGCGGTAAAATTGAAGAATCTGCCTTAATGCATTATGTTATTAATGGAATAAATGATAAACAAGAATACAAAATTGTTTTGTATGGATGTAAGAATTTAAGTGAATTTAAAGAAAAACTCAAAGTTTATGAAGTAATTAAAAGTGATTCTGTTAAAAGTAAAAATGCTTTTGATAAAACGAAAACAAAATATAATTCTCATTTTAAATATGATAATTTCGATAAAATGAAAACAAAATATAATTCTCATGATAAATATATTAATTTTGATAAAACGAAATCAAAATATGAATATAGTAATCGAGTTAATTCTAAGAATGAAAATGTAAATAAAATAAGGTACAATGATGGTTTTGGAAAAATGAAATACAGTGATTTTGATGATTGTAAAGATAAAATTTGCTTTAATTGTGGTGAGAAAAATCATATTTCTAAATTTTGTAAACATAAAGAGAAGGGTATTAAATGTTTTAGATGTAATAATTTTGGACATAAAGCTTCATTGTGTCCAGAAACTAATTCTAAACCTGAAATAGCAACAATGAATGTTAATGTTAAAACAATACTGAATGATGTAATTATTAATAATTTGAATGTTAAAGCATTAATAGATACTGGAAGCCAAGTAACTTTGATTCGTAAATCTGTCTTTGATAAATTAAATGTTGTAGAGTTATTTTCGTTAAATTCTTCTCTAAGTGGTTTTGGTAAATGTGTTGTAAAGCCGTTGGGCTATTTTAAGGGAAATTTTAAAATAGATGATTTTAAGTGTGAAGAAGATATTTATGTGGTTGAAAATAATGTTATGTCATGTGATGCTATCATAGGAATGAATGTACTAATGCAGGGTGAAATCTTAATTAATGAGAACGGAATTAAGATTAAAAATAAATATCAATGTGTAAAAAAATTAATACTTTATCAATTCTACCTGTTGATTTAACTTTTAATGAAGTTGAACTGAACATTGAACATAATATTCCAAAAAATTTAAATATAAGTTGCAACAATTAGTTTCGAGTTATGTACCACATAAAACAAAATCAACTAATGTTCAATTAGATATTTTGTTAAAAAGTAATAAGCCTATATCTCATCAACCCAGTAGATTACCATTTTCAGAGAAAAAGATAGTTGAAACCCAAATAGATGAATGGTTAGAACAAGGTATAATAGAACCCAGTTCTTCAGAATATTGTAGCCCAGTAGTAATCGTAAAGAAAAAAGACGGAACACCTCGTTTGTGCATAAATTATCGGAGATTAAATAAAGTAATTGTAAAAGATAAATTTTCCCTCCCATTGATTGAAGATATATTAGATAGATTGCAGGAATCGTGTGTGTTTAGTACAATTGATCTCAAGAATGGATTTTTCCATGTAGATGTAAAGAAGGATAGTAGAAAATACACTTCATTTGTAACTCATGAAGGACAGTACCAATTTCTTAAGGTTCCTTTTGGACTGTATAATTCCCCAGCCGTGTTTCAAAGATTTATTAATACTATTTTCCGACCACTGATTAATGATGGTATTGTTTTACCTTATATGGACGATATAATTATTTTGTCTTCTTCAACTGAAGAAGGAGTCGAACGGCTTGAAAAAGTCTTAAATCTTGCGAGCGAATATGGATTAGAAATAAATTTTAGAAAATCCCATTTTTTGAAGAAGCGTATTGAATTTTTAGGCCATATCATCGAAGAAGGGAAAATTTTTCCATCTACTTTGAAAACTAAAGCTGTGCTTCATTTCCCTGAGCCACTTAATTTGAAACAGGTCCATAGTTGTTTAGGATTGACTGGATATTTCAGGAAATTTATCCCAAAATATTCCATTATTGCTAGGCCATTGAGTGATCTTTTGAAGAAAGATAGGAAATTTAAATTTGGTGAAGAGGAAAGAAACTCTTTTAATCAATTAAAGTTAATTTTAGCTCAAAAACCTGTGTTAAGTATATACAACCCAAATTACGAAACTGAACTACATTGTGACGCCAGCATAGAAGGATATGGAGCTATTTTATTACAGAAATCCCCAAATGATATAAATTTTCATCCCATCTATTTCATGAGTAAAAAGACAACAGATGCCGAAAAGAAGTATTCCAGTTACGAACTTGAAGCTCTTGCAATTATTGAAGCGTTAAAAAGATTCCGCGTTTACTTATTAGGAATTCCATTTAAAATTGTCACTGACTGTTCCGCATTCGAAAAGACTATGCAAAAAAGAGATTTGTCAACTCGTGTTGCTCGTTGGGCTTTATTGCTCCAAGAATTTAATTATAGTATTGAGCATCGCTCCGGTACAAGAATGACTCATGTTGACGCACTAAGCAGATCCCCTGTAAACATATTTTGCATGTCAAGCGATAATATCATACCGAAATTAAAATCAGCCCAAAATAATGATCATGAAATAAAAACGATAAAAGAATTATTAAAAATCTCTAGTTATGAAGATTATTTTGAGAGAAACGGAGTTCTTTATAAATTTGTTGATGGTAAGCAGTTAGTGGTTGTGCCAAGAAGTATGCAAACGGAAGTTATTAGAAGTGCGTATGAAAAGGGACCTACTGGAATCAAATATACAGAGAAAAGCATTGACGACCATTATTTCATTCCCAAATTTAAACAGAAAGTAGAAAATATCATATCTAATTGCGTTCACTGTATTCTTGTAAATCACAAAAGAGGAAAGAAAGAAGTCTTATTACACCCATTGCATAAAAATGACGTACCACTATGCACATACCATATTGATCATTTAGGACCTTTAGAAAGCACACATAAAAATTATAAGTATATTTTAACAATTATTGACGCTTTTACTAAGTTCGTTTGGATTTTTCCTACGAAGACCACAACATCTGCTGAAGTTATTTCGAAATTAGAAACTCTAAAATCAGTCTTTGGAAATCCCTACCAAATTACTTCTGATAGAGGTACACCTTCTAGCTCTAGTGAATTCAGAGATTATTGCTCTAAAGAGAATATTAAACACCATTTAATAACCACTGGTTTGCCAAGAGCTAACGGACAAGTTGAGAGGATCAATCAAACAATCATATCAGTTCTTTCAAAGCTATCTTTAGAGAATCCAGCTCAGTGGTATAAACTTACGAACGAACTGCAGCAGACGATTAATTCAACATATCAACGAAGCATAAATACCACACCTTTTCAGTTGCTTTTTGGTACGAAGATGAACGTTGGAGGTATTAGTAAGCTCCAAAAAATGATTGAAAAGGAATTTCAAGCTAATTTTGAAGCTCAAAGAGATGAACTCAGAAAACATGCTAAACAACAAATTTTCAAGATCCAAGAAGAAAACAGGAAAACGTATAATTTAAGAAGAAAAGAACCACAATCTTATGGAGTTAACGATTTGGTCGCTACTAAGAGAACTCAGTTTGGACCCCACTTAAAACTGAAATCAAAATATTTAGGACCGTACAGAGTTACTAAAGTTAAAGGAGGCAACACCTATGATGTAATCAAAGAAGGAAGTCATGAAGGACCTAACGGTATCACGACTTGTGCTGAATTCCTAAAACCCTGGTATAGTATGCCAAAAGACGAAGATGTTATGCAAGTTTGGAGTTAAATTAAAGTTGAATTGTGTTGAAGGATAGTCGGAAGTCCAACTGACTATAATGAAGCTAAAAGATATACTGATTCATTTCTTTATTTCAGATCTAAAAAGATGAATATAAAATTTGTTTCTTTTCAGAGAATTATTCTGTTCTGCTTGCTTCTTTCCCTGTTTTGCTGTTTTTGTTTTTTTATGTATTTGCAGTGTCGTCTGGAGGGCCAGCCGATTTCAGGACGGCCGAACTGAGGTGGGTGAACCACTTAATAGCCGACGTCACTATTTCAAGTGCCCACTTGAGAAGGAGCTCGAGAGGCACAACAGCTTCCCCAGTGAGCGGGGCAGAAGAGAAATTATCTAAAAGACGCGAAGACGTTCCTTTTTGATAGCAGCAAGACGACTGCTCCTGTCCCCCATAACTTTAAACTTGAACTTTAAATTTCAATCTATTAAGATGATTAATTGTAAATATCTCAAACTTGTATATATTTATATTTGTAAATACATGTTAATTAAATATTAGGCTTTGTATAAGAATTGTTAATTAGTTAATCTCGCCTTGGCCACTCCCCGTCCCACATATATATATAATATATACATACATACATACATACATATATATATATATATATATATATATATATATATATATATATATA
>JAJQOW010001841.1:0-31877 GCA_037975125.1 Latrodectus hesperus | reverse complement strand
ACCACGGCAACATAACAGAAGAAAGACGGCCCACCCAAAGGTATACGTCTATGAGATGACTAGTCGTCGGAAGCAATCCGCAAAGTACGAGGACATGTGCTGTCGAGTAACCGGCACGCACAGCCCCCACCCTATCACCACAACAAGGGCGAAAAGCCAGGTGCCAAAGCCATGACAACCCCGGCACCGCCAGGCCTTGCACATAGCCCGGCAACCACCAGCCAGGGTCTACCGAGACTCCTCCCCCAGGAGGATTAACAACTTAAGGGCAACTTGCCTTTATTAACATAAACAAATAAACTATATTACAATACTGACGATTGATTCTACAATAGTCAAAATAAGAGTAATTAATAGTTAACATAATCAAGTTAAACTTATTATAACAAAAGTTTTAACAAATTCAATTTTTATCAAATTGATTCTACAATAGTCAAATTAAAAGTAATTAATAGTTAACATAATCAAGTTAAGCTTATTTTAACAATAGTTTTTAACAAATTCAATTAACGTAATTTAATTTCTTAACAATCCATCTGACTCTGAAGCTTGATAGTGATAATATCTTTAATAGCTGCGTTGAAACCAGGGTCGGTTAGAAGTTGCTTTATTGTTAGGTTTTTGTATTTTGTTGGATAACGTTTTGTTCTGATTTCTTCAAATTCTGTGCAGTCAAATACAGTGTGTTCGACTGTGTCTGATATCTGATCTCTAGGGCACAGGTCACTTTTATTATGAAAGCGATATTGATAAGTACCGAATACACCATGACCAGTTCTAACTTGGTTAGCATAAAAGTTAGCTATAAGTCGATTTATTGATACGTCAGGGTAGATATCGTGAAGTCTTCTGGTTTTGTCGGAATTAGTCCATCTATCGTGCCAAATTTTTATCGCGTTTTGAGTTAAAATGGTCTTAACAGATATCTTACTATATAAGGTATTATGAGTGATGTCTGTTTTCAGCGTTGCTGCCTTAGCTTCTTTGTCGGCTAATTCGTTAAATTGTATGCCACAATGGGCCTTAACCCAATGAAAGTTGAATATGCTGGAATTTGCTCTGTAAATTGTAATTATGCTCCTCAAGGTATTGTTAGTAATTTGATTATTAGCCAATGCCTCTATAACTGATCGGGAATCTGTATGAATATGAATGCTGCTTATCCTGTTATTTAAAGTATAATTCATTGTTTCTAATATGGCCACCGCCTCCGCCTCATATACAGAGGCCTCGTCATTTAATTTCATAGTGAGAATATCTAATGTGCGATCTCCGTAATTGATAATCGATGCTGCCCCCACTTTTCCATCTAATTTGGAGCCATCTGTATAGGCATTATATTCTGTATCAATTATATTAATATCCCAATTTATGTTATTTTCATCGCATGGTGGAAGCAAAATCCTGTCCTTGGTCCATGCATTTAATTTGCTTAAATGTAATTCGTCTGTAATTATTTCTAACTTTCGATCCCATAATAGATAACTCTGTTTAATACTTTGTGCCTTTAGGTCTAATGGCAGGCATCCCGCCAATACTTGCAGAGCTTCCGTGGAGACTGTTTTGTATGTCTTGGTCAATTTTAGTAGTGGGAGTCTCTGGATTTGTGATAGTTTAATTTTGGTCTTGACTGTATCTTTATACCATATTGGAACTGCATAAAGCATTATCTTTTCTAATACAGTAAAATATATGATCTTAAAAATCTTTGGTCTGATTCCCCATGTTTGTCTGACAATTCTTGAAATTTTATTGGTAATACCCCAGATCTTTTCTTGTATGTGATTTAAATGTGCCGTCCAGTTCAGTCTAGTGTCCATGATGACACCTAGATAAGTGATCTCTGATTTGTATGTAATATTATTACCCATTAGATTATTGTCGGTCTTCTCGTTATGTCTCGTTTTATAACAAAAATGGTATAATGGCTCTTGTGGACACTTAAAGTCAAGCCGTACTTATTTGTCCAGTTTTCAATTAAACTTAGAGGCATAGTTGCAGGTTGGGTAAACTTATAATATGCCCTAGCAGTTAGTAAGATTACAATATCGTCGGCATAAGCCTGACAATACGAGTTGGGTCCAAAATCCTGCATTAATAAATCGTTGACCACAACGTTCCATAGTATTGGGCCCAATGAAGAGCCCTGTGGTACCCCGATATTGTAATTTTTTATCTCACCCTGGTAATTAATATAGGTCCTTTCCTGTAAGAAGGAAATTACTGAGTTATATAAATTGCTCTTCAGGCTATATTTATTCAACTGAGTCATTATATCTGTCCAGCGTATTGTGTTGAAAGCATTTTTCATATCTAAGGTTATTAAACAGGTGAATAGTTTGTTATCCTTATTGTTTTGAATTGTAGTAGTTATATTGTAAATTGCATCATTGGTAGATTTGCCCTTGGTAAATCCGAATTGGTTTGGGCTCATGTGATTATTAGCTTCTAAGTGGTACGTCAAACGGTTCATAAGAATTTTATCAAAAACTTTGCCCCAAGTGGACAGCAAACATATAGGCCGATACGAATCTTTCAAGTCCGGATCTTTATCGGGTTTTGGAATCAGGACAACTTTAGCGCGCTTCCAGCACTTGGAGAAAACCCCATTCTTGAAACAAAGATTCATAACTTTAGTGAACCATGGTTTGTTACTCCTAAATAGTTCCTCGTAAACCTCGATTTCGATATTGTTATATCCCGGTGATTTTCCTTTCTGTGTTGATTTGAAGACAGATTCTATTTCGGTAATGGTTATTGGTGGGTCTTGTTCTTCTACAAAAATACGGTCTATTTGGTCTAAGTCTATAAAAGGAAAGTTATATTCAAGTGTGTAATTAGTGGCCTCAGCTATATTATTAGTACAAGTGGTTGAATTAATTTTGATTCTACAGGACAATGTGCTGTTGGTCTTCTTTTCTCTAATTGATTTGTAATAATTACCAAAAGTATCCTGGTTGGTTAAATTAGCTAAATATTTCTTTAATGCTTCTTTTTTAGTAAGAATAATATTTTTCTTATATATAGTTGCCTCCTTTTTAAAAGCTTGTTTATAGTGATCTCTTAAATTTTGGTCTGATTCTTTTTGGTAACGTCTTCTCAGTGCCCGAACCCTGCTTCTCATTATACCCAGTTCTGGGGTCCACCAGTAACTTGATTTCCTATTCTTAGTTTTATATAATCTACTCTGATGGCAAATCTCTTGTATTCTGTCTTCGATAGACTCGATCATATCTTCGACCTCCGCGTGTTCTTCAAAATTAAAAGTGTTGGTCAGTTTTATTAATTCCTGGGACAATTTAGTCCAATTAAGTGTTTTCCTGTTCCATCTGATATTAGCGCTTGTTTTCTGAAAATGCGTGTGAAGTTCACAAGACATGTTGTTATGATCGCTAGCGGTAAATTGGTCGTCAATCGACCAGTTTCTTAAGTTGTCTGAATCTAAATTTTTTGTTAGCATAATATCAATCCAACTGCATCCAATTGTGCTATTGAAGGTTGGTGGGCTATTTGGATTATTCACGATATCGAGGTCAAAACTTGACACTAAGTTCAAAAGTGTTTGACCTCTCGAATCCGTAGGTCTTGGGCTCCAGGCAGAGGACTTAGCGTTAAAATCGCCAAATATGATCCATTTATGTTCTTCATATAGCACTAAATATGATTGTAAATCTTCTAGTGAACTGTCCATGTCTTTCGATGGGGGACAATATATTGTGCATACTATGTACTCATTGTTGTCAAATCTAATCTGTGTGATGACCATTTCCTTTTGCGTAGCAATTATGGAAACCTGAAATTTGTTTTTTACAATTAAGGCTGCCTTTGGTTCCTTATTGGCAATAATTTTATATCCTTTAGGTATGTGAGTTATGCCACTTTTACTGACGTATGGGTCGTTAACTGAAACAATGTCTATACCATTGCTGATTAAATCCTGGCCTAGTTGAATATTGGCCGCTTGACAATGATTCAAATTAATATGTCGCAGCTGAATTATATAATTTTTAAGGTTTCTGACCATAATCTATCTTGAGTATTAGTTTAGTGATCTCCTTTTGATAAACTTTACAGTTCTTGTCCTTGGCGTTGTGGTCTAAATTATATTTTGTTTGGTATTTATTGTTATGTTCTTCGCAGTTACCGCATTTCGTGTCGTAGGCGCATTTCGGTGTATCTGCGTGTTCACGTCCGCAGTTAAAACAGCGATTATTATTCTTACAGTATTTTGCTATGTGGCCAAATCTATGGCATTTAAAACATAATGTGACTCTAAGATGTTCGCGAAAATTGACTGAGGTCCAGCCCAAATACAGTCTTTTCCTATCTTTTATGTGATTGAAAGTGTTAGGGTCAAGACTAATAATCCAATTTATCCCGTGCTTGCCTTCGTAATTATGGACAATATCCATTTGTGAATGTTCGTCAAGTTCATTCTGATTGCGCAAACTCTCCAAAATTGTATCCTTCCCGATATCCTTATCCACGTCGTAGATAATTATTCTCGGCCTTCTCTTTCTTGGTTTTTCAATTTTAAATGATTTATTAGTCTGTTCGTTCGAGCTTATTTCCCTTATAATTTTATCGATATCTTCTTGTGTTTTGGTTTCAATTAATATACCTCCATTCCTGATGTTACGTGTTCTATTAATATTAATCGAGTTAATTGCTGGATTTATAACCTGCTTAAGAGTAGATCTAGTTGTTGTCGAATTCGAACCTTCAGTTAGCGGGTATATGGTTATTAAATTTTCTTGTCTCTGTTTAGATCGATCTCTTTGAGTTTGTCTTTTATCTCTCGATGTACTTCTGACTGTGCCCTTTACTGCTTCAGCGTACGATTTAGAGATAGCGATCTGGCCCTTTAAATAGGCTATTTCGTGTGCTTGGGTCATAACTATCTTTAGAAGATCCGATAAATTATCTCGCATTTTACCCTGTATGGGTTGTGTACATTTACTAGAAGTGATTAAAGTCTGGAAGTCTTTCTCGATCTCCAGTATTTTATTAATTCTTTCATCAGAGGTCGGTTGCAACTCGCAACTGCTAGACCTTTCACCTTTTTCCGTTTCGTCCATCCTGGACAAAATGTAAATTATAATATTATCAAATTGAAAGACGATTATTAATTAACTCAATAAATAGAAAGCACCTGGCTATTCAGTAAACTAAAGTGACAAAATTGTCAGAGCTCGTTCTTAGTCCCTTCCGCCTACGTTAGCCACTGGTAATAATACCAGTGTTGCCCGGAAGCCACCACGTGGATGTGTAGGTCGGATGAAGATAGAGAACTTTTGTAAATAGTTGGTATAATTAACCAGAGAGCAGTCTCTCCTCTAATAGACTCTTGGCCGTTGTTAGAGGAGAGGTTTGAGATATTATTCTAAATGCTCACTGATAGTTCTCTAAGGGACGGCTTCCTAAACACCACGGCAAATGAATTTTTGAATTCCAGGCCAGAATCAACGGTTTTCTTACATTGCAGAGGGTAAGAAATTCCATTTATACATTTCTGTCCTCCGCAATTCTCTATACATTATTCAACTTTAAATTTATTGAGATGTAACTTCATTAATGGTTTTTGTCATTTGAAACACAGTAAAGTCTTTGTTCTGCTCTTCAATTCTTGGAGACGACGCCGATCATGTTCTTGGAATACTGTGCTCGACCCGCTACTAAATCTTGTGACAACGACTGTGGGTACTGATATTTCTCAAAACCTCTGATATAGGTACTTTTGAGAGTCCATTGTATACCTTCGAAATCATGATTCCACCTAAAGGGGCATGAACAATAAGCCGTTTCTCAACTGATGGAATATTTGCCGTTTTCTCCATTTTACTTCCTTCAATTACCAGCAAGAGACATGTTTGATTTTGGTAGGATCAACACGTCTATAGAGAGTGTGGATTATTGTTCCGTGATATTACCTCGCCCAGTAAATCAAAAACAGTCAGTTTTATTAGAATTTGGAATCTAGGAACTGCTTAAGTTCAAGGCTGCTTAAGTTTAAAGTTTCAAGGGCGTGTAAGATCCCAATGACCTCCCATGACGAACTCCTTAGAGGATCGATTTATTGTGTGGTCAGTCTTGCAAAGCCGTATAACCATTTTAAAAATCATTAATTAGGAAATGGGTTTGTTTGCAACTTGTCAGCTAGTAGAGTACGTGACTTTTTTTAGCAGTACGCATAATCAAGATTAAGATCATTATTTAAACTTTCTTTGACAATGCAGTATGGAAATGGTGGTTGTTGTGCCAGAATGCTTCCTTATACACTGCCCTGAGTTGGAGTCTACCTGTTAGAAGCAGATGAGTGGAAGACCCACAACACTTGGCCTGCAACCCCCAGAGGTATCATTTCACTTGGAGGACATTGCAACCACGCCCAGTTTTAACGTGTCCCAGCCACTTTTAGCGAACACGACGGATCTTCAGCCACTTCTTCCGATAATGAACATGGTGCTCTAACCAACCAGGCCACCGTGGACCATGGAAAGAACCGTAGTAGCCTAAGAATTTGGGCATCGGAAAGGATCATGAAGGGCTGTTTCAATTCCTATTTCCACCAAAGACCCACCGTAATGTAATGGTCTGCAAAAAATTTTCTTCTAGAAAATTGAGAGAGTGGTTCCTCTGGTGGCGCCATCTATGGGAGGAGTATTACTGTAAATACATACTTTCACCATTTAGTTAACGAAAGACGTACCTTTCTGCCTTAATTTTGTATAGCTCGGCTTGTCCAAGTGTCATAAATAACAACAACAACAGTAAAGAAACATAGAGGGACTAAGGTGCCCAGAATGACAAAAAGTAAGCATAGCAGTATCACAATGTTGTCTTTTCAATTTGGTAAAAAAAATAAATAAAATAAATTTAAAAAAAAACATTAAAAAAATTTTAAAAAATACAAATGTTTTTAAAGCACTTAATTGAAATAAACATAGAAAATATAAGAAATGCTTAAATATCTGTGTCAATCAATAAGAAAAGAAATTTAGAAATAATAAAAATTGCCTATTTTGAAGTCAAAATGGAAGTTCATGGAAGAGATTCCAAAATATTGTTAGTAACAAGAGCTTTTATTATTAAAATATGTATTATTAAATATTTAAATAAATCTTAGCATTACTCACTAAATTGCTAATATCATATTTATGCAATGAGAATAAATTTTTCAACCAAACGAAAATTCATCATATTTGAAACAGGAAAATATTTTCAAACATCTATTTATCTTCTGAAAAATCATATAACTTTTAAACTTTTGTTATGCGTAAGCAAATTATATATCAATCATTGCAACATTCTAAACATTACTCAAAATTTATGAAGCGAAATCTGCTCATAATTCATTTTCCAATATGGAACAACTCTAAAATCGATATAAAGAGCAGTAATTGCCACTTGTTTTCATGTATTGTTTCTTATCTTCATATCCGTCAAGTGCATACAACAATTCATGAAATAATTAAATTATCGTATTGAAAAATCAATAGAGATAACGACTTTTGTTGTAATTTGGGATATTTTAAACATAATTTTCTACATGGTTTGCTATATCCTGAAAATCGGGATTTATAATATTCTATTCACAAATACATTTGAGAATTTCTAGTTGTATCTATAAATGAATTATAATTATTATCAATCTGATGAATACATTCTAGATGCATTTTATTCTACGTTTTAACTTGATTTAAATTACGTAAAATAATTGTCACTAAAATAAGTAAAATATATTGCTATAAATAAAGAAAATAAAACAAATTTTGATACAAAATTTTATTAATATTTTTAAATTTTTGCATATAGTTAGTAAATATGTAAAACAAGAGTGAAATTAATTCTTATGGTGGTTGTTGTTGTCTTAATATCTTTTTTATTTAGGAAGTTTTTATAAGGAAGCTTATTTACTTAACGAATAATTTGCTTTCATTGTGGCACATCTTATACAATTAAAATTCACATAAAAATAAAATTATTTAAAAAGCTATTTCACAAATGTTCCGTGCAATATATTAAATAACAGTTAATTACAATTATATTCTGATTTCCTTTATTGTATCAATCCTTACACAAAAACATAACTTGTATTTTTCCCACTATTAGCTGACTATATAAAGGAGATACAACAGGAAAAACATTGAATTAGAGATATTAAAAATTATATCATATTATGATAAATTTCTATAATATTACTACACTGTTTCAAGATAATATTTCATGTAACTTCAAAATTTCTTATAAATAATAGTTTTACATAGTTTTTAATAAATAACCATCAAAAATCTACGTAAACATAACTCCAAACTCGATAACCGCAGCTGAAAAAAATATTTTGTAATACTATATAAATAGAAATTCTGTTTTATTTTAATTTCCTAGCCTTCATTACATTGTTTGTAAATTAAAAAGAAAATTTGATATTATATAACATTGGTAAAATTTTAATTGCATTGCTTAATTTTAATTTCAAATTTATTTTTAAAAAATAAATAAATATTTTAAGTATCAGATTTCTAAATAAGGTTAAGATTTTAAAATTTTCTTTGAATCTTTTAGGAAAAAAATCGTTACAAAATCTTTTAAAAAATTTCAAAAACTTTTCTTTAAAAGAAAATAAGTCCTTAAATAATTTTCATAATAAATACATCAAATAATCCACCCAACTTCTCTAGTGGTCAGCGTGCCTGACTGCGGATAAAGAGGTCCTGGATTTGAATCCCGGTTCGGGCATGGATGTACTTTCTCTCCCTATCTACCCTGTCTTTGTCCTTTCTTTGTATGAATGAGGTGTGAATGCTTGCCTACCCTGTAAACGGGTACCCATGGCATGTGTGTAGAGCAAAGTCGTACTTTCACTTTCATGGTGTTCTGATTAAAAACGGAAGACGTTCCCAATTGACTTAAATTCGCATAGCCAAGGCATAGCGAGCTTGGCTTGTTTAAGTGTCATTAGTAACAACAACAACATAAAATAATGTTGAAATGTATGTTTGAAATATAATTATGAACACTGAATTTTTAATTACTTACTAAAAAAAAGAAAATACTAAATAATTAAAAGTTTGAGTTCAAATTTATTGGAGCTTTATCATTTAAACATATAAAAATGAATATTAAGAAGTTTTAAAATAAAATTATTTATATATTTGCAAACAACTGTACAAAAATAATTAAAGGTCAAAACACTTTTAAACAGTGTATCTGTCAAAAGTGAGAAACTGAAGACAATCATATTGAATGTTTTCAAGAGACAAAAATAATCAGAAAGCTATGAGCTCAATCGGCTCAATCCTCCAACTTTCAACAATAGTCTCGTCCGAGGGAGAGAGAGAAAGGGGGAGTGTGTCATCTTCTTCCCGAAAAAGCCGTAAATCCTGCTTAAGTGAAGAAGCTTTTACCTTCAGTCAACTCCGATTTACCCACCTTATCCAATAAATAGCTTTTCAGGCGGTTGCAAAGTAGTTCTCGCTCTTTCTCTTCTATATTGTATGTAACTTTTAGCATTACTTCGTCTTTTATTCAAATTCAAAGTATAAATCAATCCATTTGGACGCGTTACATTTTTCTTAATAATATATAGAAAATTACTTTAAAATTATTCTTGTCAGAAAAATTGCATTTAATGTTTAAATTAAAATTTGAATCATTTTAATACATATCAGACATCCCATTGTCTTATAAATGATGTAACACTATAAAATATCCAATACATGGAGAGAGGAAATTTTATGAAATTTTATAAGACAAATCATTGTTATTTGTCCTTTAAAAATACAAGCAAATTTAAAAAAAATGAATAAAATTTCTGGATTTTGATGATACAGCACAGAAAATATTGACTTATTGAGATAATTATCAAACACATAAAAGATATAACAAATTTTTTATAACTCTTATATTTAGGCAGATGCTTAAAAGTATCTAAGAATAAAATTTTATTCTTAGAATAAATAAATTTTATTTAAATAATAATGCTTAAAGTGCATCTAAGAATAAAATTATTTTAATTTCTCATTTTAACATAGATGCGGAAACTTTGAATACAGTGTGAATAGACATAACACATTTTCATTAAAGTTGTTGCTCGGTGATTTGATGTCTTTTAAATCAATCGACACAGTTATTGATGAAAACGAAGCTGTTAACTTTCCAACTGAATTTTTGAATTCTCTGGATATGCCAAGAATGCCAACACACAGTCTTCAATTGAAAATTGGTTCACCAATTATTCTTCTACGTAATTTAAACCCACCTCAATTGTGTAACGGTACACGCTTAATCATAAAAAAATGACCGAAAATATTCTCGAAGCAACAATTTTGACAAAAAATTTAAAGGAGATATCGTCCTGTTTCCACTGATAGCGTCAGAATCTCCAATACCGTTTAAAAGGCTCCAATTTCCGATTTGTTTAGCTTTTGCGATGACCATAAATAAATCTCAAGGCCAAACAATGTCTATTAGCGGTTTGGATTTGAAAAACACATGCTTCTCACATGGAAAGCTAAATGTTGCCTGCTCACGCGTAAGAAATTCATCAAATTTAAAAAAGTAGTACTTAAATAATTTTTTGTTTTAATAATTTAAAATTAAAAAAAATAATAGTTCGATGTCAGTGTTATCTACCTTATTTATAGCAATTTATTTTTAGATGTTTTTAATTTATATAGTATATTTTGTAAGTAAGTCACTGATTACCAATTATAATTTAATATAAGATGAATAAAATGTAAATTCAGAAAGTATATTTTGCTATGTGCTTAAATTCAAAATTTCGATACATTACCTATTACTTTTAAATTTTTGCGAAACTTTTTATTTTTAATCTCATATGAATGAACCTATTTTAAATTTTTTTAGAAAATATTAATTTGATTGTACCCAAGAATTAGTAATAAATTGATTCAATGTGTTATAAAAACTCAGCCACTGCAACGCGTGGCTGGGTCAGCTTGTATATATATATATATATATATATATATATATATATATATATATATATATATAAAACATTATGTTGAAATTTCCTTTTAGGAGAAGAAATTGCAACAAATTAACAATAAACTAGAAATAACACTTAAAAGAAATAATCTCAAGATTTGAAAATAGATGCTTAATTTCAAAATATTTCATTCCATTCAACTTTTATACTGAACATTATTCAGTAGTTTTTGTTCCGACTTTTTAAAGTTACTGCATTGTTTGACACAGCATTAATAATTCATATGAGGAAATAAAATTTCTTGAACCTTAAATTTTGATACATAAAATAGAAAGCATTGTCAGAAAAAAAACAATTCTCAATATGTGATACAAATATGTGTATGTTTTTGCACCAATGCGTTTCCCTGTATCTAGCCCTGAGTTGGACTTTTCCAGTTAGACAGAAGAAGCTGGGTAGAATCTTCATGATTTTAAAGCAGGGACTAAGCAGAAGAACGCCAATACTTGTATGCTCCTACCAGAGTTATCACTTCACTTGGAGGACATTGAGACCATACCCAATTTTAATGGTCCCCAGCCTCCTTTAGTTAAGCCGGAATTCAATCTCACTACCTTCCAATAATGATAACGAAGTACTAACCAACCAAGCCACCACCACCAAATATGTGTGTGTCCAGGTATAGGTATACATAACATAAATATGAAGTTTTTATTAATGTATACTTACACCTGTTTTTAGTGTGTTGCGAGTTTGTGTATATGAAACCGAATACTTTTCAAAGATAATAACTGTATCTGCTTGCTGTTATTTAATAATTCCAGAAAGACCACCTGTTGATAAACTGTGTTTATGAAATGAAACCTATTAACAGTGTTCTTTGATTTCGAAATTAAGAGAAATTATATTTTGAAATTTTGAATATTAATTATCAACGGAAATTATTTTATGAGTTTAACACAACATTTTTTCGCTTGTGATAAAGCTGCACTTGGAAAAATAATGCGCTTTACGCTGATGGTAAGTAGTCATTAATGTTGGATACAGGCACTCGGAGAAGCAAGAAATAATCCCTTATCAGATTAATTATTAATACAAACTGAGCAATTCGTTAAAGATATTTCATATATTGAATGATGGCTAAAATGGTTTTAAATCATTCCCCAACCATTTTTATTTGACAATTTCTATAAAGAAGTTGGAGCTATAGAATCAATTTATAAATAGGAAACAAAATTTTGAGACAACTGATAAGTATGTTATTCTCCCAGAAACAAAATAAAATCTTTAAGATATCTACTTATTATAATCGAATATTTGAAGAGTTGTAATATATCCCGCATCACAATTAGGCCGAGCTGACATCCAAATGGTTAGCGCTCTTGCCTTCAGTTCAACAATTCGTGGGTTCGAATCCCACCTTGGGCATGGATGTTTGAAGTGGTTCGGATTCCACTTTAATCAGTAGGTCCCGGTATATATAGCCTTCGTGTGCAAAAAATGACCGTTGAGCGACAAACCAACCAATCAGCATCACAATTACACTGCTGGCCACCGTTAATGCAACAGCCTGAAGGAAGCATGCAAATAACATGAAATTTACAACATGCATTAGCGGAGGTGAGATATGCAAATGATTAGAATTTCAGCGCAGGCGCACATCATGCGCGCCTGTGGCACCACTTCAAAGTTCTATTTAAGGCTTATACATTTCGACTAATTCAAGTTCGGAGATTGTGTTTTACTTGTGCTTTTATTTTTAAAAAAATGATCAATTATGCCTCGTAGAAAACAGCGATCATTTTTGATCAAGTAACCGAGTTCAACAGAGGAAGGATAGTGGCCTACCGAGATTGTGGATTACCTTTCAGAGAAATCGGTAGTCATGGTGGACGAAACCAAGCAACTGTAATGCGGATATGTGATCATTGGGTGCAGGAGGGTACAACGGACCGACGGGTTCCATCACATCCACCTCAAGCACCACTTCACGTGATGACAAGCAAATTGTGCGCATGGCAATGACTTATCGCTCAGCCATATCACGAACCATTTCACAGCTCATTCAGTCTGTAACGCATCATCTAGTATCTACGGGCAGCCTTCAAAGCCGTTTACAGCAGAGTGGTTTATCAGCAAGATGTCTATAACTTCGTCTACCCTTGATGCAAAACCACAGACGTCTCCGCCATCAATGGTACGATGAAAGAAGGATGTGAACGAAGAATTGAATGAAATTGTATTTATTGATGAGTCACGCTTCTGTCTGCAACATCATAATGGTAGCATTCGAGTCTGGAGTCACCGTGGAGAAAGGATGCTGAACACAGCTGCATTATGCACCACTTGTCCTGCACCGGGTTTTATGGTATGGGGTGGTATTGGATATCACTCTCTCACTACTCTAGTATGCATTGATGGTGCTTTAAACAGCCAGAGCTACATCTCCGAGGTGTTGGAGCCAATTATCCTTCCTTACTTTCAGGGCTTGCTCACAGTCATATTTCAACAGGATAATGCGCGAGCACACGTGGCACGCATAACGGTTCTTCGTCAATCGCCAGATTGAATTGCTTCCCTGGCCGGCGTGCTCTCCGGATCTTTTGCCGATAGAAAACATGTGGACCATGATTGCTCAATGATTTACCCAGATTATATTCCCAGCTTCCAAACCAGAATAACTTTGGCAACGTGTGGAAGCTGCTTGGTCTTCTGTACTCCAAAAACTCAGCCAAAGTCTCTTTGAATCAATGCCGAGGCGTGTGGTAGTGGTGATCTCCAACAATGGTGGGCCGAGCTGGCAGCCGAATGGTTAGCGCTCTTGCCTTCGGTTCAACAGTTCGTGGGTTCGAATCCCACCTTGGGCATGGATGTTTGTAGTGGTTCGGAATCCACTTTAAACCGTAAGTCCCGGTCTAATTAGCCCTCGTGTGCAAAAAATGACCGTTGAGCGACAAACAAACCAAACCAAACCAACCAACAATGGTGGCTATTCTGGGAACTGATTTTGGCCGGAACCACAATTCACAAAATCTATAAATTAAATTAATACTTGGTCAACCTTGTTATCTGCAAAATAAATTTTGTTGCGATATCTCTAGTCTTACTCGGTGTTGCAAGTTGGGAGTCCATCACTGTGTTTGAAACATGTAAGACAAAGAGTTAAGAGTAAGACAGCTACATGAGTGTTATCCAGTTTAAATAAATAAACAACATGCAAAAACTCTTGCACCACGTAGCAATGAATCATTAAAATACCTGTAGCAACAAAATTTTCATATAGTACTCAAAAAAATAAATAATCCTAAAAATATACTCCTATATTATTAGCGCTTAACATTAATGCTGCTAAACATTAACGCTGAATGATAACTAGAACTATAAATACAAATCATGTTACTCCTGTGATATAAACAATTATTGGAACACAGTTTGCAAATTCCACAGTTCATTCTTAGCTAATTTTCTCTAAATAGAGTCACTGAATTTATGCAAAAATTAAATGTCACATCGTTAGCAGAAAAGACTAATTTCATTCATTCATTCATTGTCGTGTGCCAGTAAGGCTGGCAATATGGGGTGCGCTGCTCCACTTTTCCAACTGAACCATATTTGGTGTGGAGTCCGACTTCTTCAGTACACACATGCCATAGGGACTCATTTATAGGATAGGCAACCATTCATACCTCATTCATACAAGGAAGGGACAAAGACAGGATAGATAGAGAGCGAAAGTACATCCATGCCCGAACCTGGTTTCGAACCCAGGACCCCCTTATCCGCAGTCAGGCACACTGACCACTAGACAAGATGGACGGCAATGAAGTTAGTATGTGTGTTGAATGTGCTCACTTAAGTATACATGATGAACTAGATTTACACATAAAATCATGTCTAAAATTCATGATAGCCAGCACTTGATTTTAATATGTTCATCAGGATATTTGAAAATATTAAATATTTTCATGCAGAAAAGATTTTCCAAAGTAATGAAAGCATCAATTTAAAAAGCGAGTAAAAAGCAGAGGATAATCGTGCTTTTAGAAAAATCAGAAAATCATTATAAAACCAGCAGGATAAATGGACACACAAAGAGTGCTTTCACTTGATATTCTAATGTATCAGACAATCAAGAAACAAATTTAATAAATTATACTTTTTAATGGGTGGAAAAATATGGGTCATCGAAAATTACTATACATGCAGCCATAAATACGCTTTCTTGAAGATAATTGATAAGAAATCGATAACTGAAATCAGCGAAAATAACATTGGTATTTTTACTTTTATTTCTTAATAATGCGAGACCAAAGCAAGGACGTTTTCCTCAGCCATATTTAATTAACTGTATTCATTGTGAATTGAATATATATATATATATATATATATATATATATATATATATATATATATATATATATATATATATATATATATATATATATATATATAGATAGATAGATAGATAGATAGATAGATAGATAGATAGATAGATAGATAGATAGATAGATAGATAGATATAGGGGGATCTTTTTTAAAGTGACAATGTTTGGAGCGTTCTGTTGCGCGATCTAATAGCTGAAATGACACCAAAATTGGTTTTTAGATTAATCAAGACAAGGGAAAAAAGATTCCGTAAAAAAAAATTTAGTTCCAAAAGTCACCACTAGGGCATTTTGTGGTGCTGCTATAGTTTACAACAACGGGAATTAGCATAAAACACGAGTATTAAAGAAAAATGCAAATGTGCATTGACAGTGCCAGTAATAGGGGCTATAAAAGCAAGTAGTAGACAGCTCACAAAAGTAATCTCAGCTGAAGTAAACGAGCTCCAGTGGCCATGTTACCGGAACGTGCGCTTATGTTGGTGGGGTATCAAACTTGTCTATTCTAAAGGACAACATAACAAAGACAGTGCAGGATATTCCTCGTGATATGTTATGTACGGCTGTGGAGAACGTTGTGCACAGAATGCACGGTGTTATTTCCGAGAACGGTGCTCACATATTGAATGTGGTCTAATTCCTCACCGGGGAAGTTAATGTAGTAAATAAACATTGATAATTTAACTGTACGATTGTATGTGTTAGTATTTTTCTTTTCTCACATTTTATACATTGTAAATCGCCACAAAATGACCTAGCAGTGATTTTTGGAACTAATTTTTTTTTCACTGAATATTTTTTTTCCATTTCTTGATTAGTCTAAATACCTAAATACCAAGTTTGGTGCCATTTCTTCTATATTAGATCGCGCTACAGGGCGCTCCAAACACTATCACTTTAAAAAAGATCACCCTGTATATATATATATATATATATATATATATATATATATATATATATATATATATATATATATATATATATATATATATATATATATGTTCAAGCAAAGAATATATATTCATTTTTATTGACAATTTCAATAAAACGTTAACAATACTGTATTAATTATTTTTATTTATGTACTGCGATTCCATAATTGAAAACCCATCTTTTAGTTTTAAGAAATTGTAAGTAAAACTAGTTAATCCGACTTGGTAACTGAAATACCCAATTTTATTTAAACTGTCAAAATTCAATCAGAAAGCCAAATTAATATAATTTAATTAAAAATTTGAATTTTTATAATATTTGAGATAAATGATATAAAAATTATTTTATTTATTCTTGAATGTTTCTTTCGAAATGTCTTTAATGTTTAAGTTGAGCATTAAAACATAAAATGTATAAATATGATACTAAACTTTAATTTGTTATTCATCAATAACTCCTTAAAGGAATATATTCTCCTTTTATACCTCAATTCAGCACATAAGTAAAATATTTTATTCCATAGTAATGAATCATAAAAATAACAAAGACCATATTTCAAATTTTTTTTTTCAATTGTAGCAATCCTTTGCCTAAATGATAAATTAAGTAATGTTAAACGTGTTGAAGTAAAAAACTGATAGGAATATTTTTTACTATGCAGAAAATTACTAAAAGAAAATTAATTTGAATTGTAATTTCTTCATTAGCTTTCATATTCAAATAAATAATTTTTAATTGTTTATTTTCTATTTTAATATTGAAATAATTAAATTATTTTATTATTTAAACAATATACGATTGAAATTATACATTGAGAAGCAGCATTGCCCTTATCGTAATTTATTATCATGTAATTTAAATCTGGAAATATTAAATATCGTCTTACAATTCCATTATCTTTGGAAAAACACCTGCTAGTAGTTACTTGGGTTTCAATGTATATTAATGATTTCATGCCATCTACAAGTATTAAAAAATCATTATCTGATACATTGAAAAATCACAATTCTTTGAAAATACTATTAATCATTAATTACTTTACACGATAAAAAATATTTTATCATAAATATTAACACTAGAATTTTATATTATAAACACAATTCTTGCTGTAAGATTATTTTTTCCTAATATATTAATGACTGTTAAACAAAGTTTTCATATATATATATAATATATATATATATATATATATATATATATATATATATATATTATATATATATATATATATATATATATATATATATATAGTCTACTTACCAAGTAATCCTTGTTTTTTGCGATTTTTTATGTCAAGATAGTCACAAAAATGTGAATAACAAAATGGAAACTAAAACTACCAAGGTTACCAAAAATTAAAATTTATCGCCAATATTATATATATGTATATATATCACCATTTTTTACCTGTATCTACATTGAACTGCTACAATAATAATTTAATTTTATAATATGTGGATAATAATTAAAAAATGACTCATTTTTTTTAAATCTTCATTATAAATGATTTGGTAAGCTTAAATAATCAGATAAATGTCTCAAAAATTTAGGAATGTTGTTAAGATAATCGGAAAAATCTAACATGTGTTATTACTATAATAATAAGAATATTTGACAGTATTATTTTTTATATCTAATCTGTATGTCATGCAATGTTTAGATTTGTTAAAAGGTGTGAGGCAATTAAATACTAAAATATACTATCAGTTAAGTTTCTCATATATTTCTACTTACAATGATTTAGCAGGTTTGGATTATTTAAATTCTAATTTATTTCAAACTTTACAAAGTAATTTTGATTTCATGTGGCAAGCAAGCAAAATTTGAAGGCTATGGCACCGTATATTAAACAACTCGTGGTTAAATGCCGTTGTAAGCTATTTTAGCAACCTTTGCGTTATTTCAGAGAGAACATCGTAAATACGCGAAAAACTAAAACGTTTCCCGAACACTTTTCCTTAATTATGGACCTATTCAGATGTCGCTTGAAGAAAAGCTCCCAAGCACTCAGCCCGATTGGCAGGCCTCCAGAAATTAGGAGAACATCCATCGCTGTTTCTTTCACAATGGCTTTAAACAAATGCAGACAAACAAGTTCTTTGCAGAACTTCATTCCAAAGTCGCTTGTGATATTTCGAAGGAATGGAGAAACCCACCCAGGCACCACTGGTATGGGAGCAGGGAACCTAGATCATCATTCAGTCTCAACTGCGCCACCCGAACTGCAATAATAAGAGTCAAACACAAAAGTCTCTCCTTTTTAGAGGGGAGGAAGACCTACTCATTATGCACAAAATGCCGAGCCCAACAAGCCTCCCTTGAACATATTCTTGACTGCACTCATGGATGGACTCATGGATGGGGGACTCACCAAGAAGGACCTTTATTCTTCCCCCCTTTTTGGTATCAGATTTTCTTCGGGTCAGTGGACTTATGGACCTTGTCTGGCTTCGTCAGACAAAAGGAGGATAAGCCACAACACAACAACAACAAATGCAGTACTTTATGTTCCGAAAAACGATGTTATACAGCTAGACCACGGTGAACCCACAGTTTCTCGATTAAATGAAGTTTGATCTGACAAAAAATTTTGAATGCGTATCAGGCAGCTGCTCTTTACATTTAGTTACGATCTTCTCCGCATATTGCAAATTATTATCCCATTTTAATTATCTCATTTTATTATTATTAATTATCCCATTTTACTATACATTATTAATTATCCCATTTTACTTTTTCTATATGAAACGATTTATTTACATTTATTTTTGTTTTGATTTATTAATATTTATATTCTAAGATTTTGAAGGGTTCGATTCCCAAAGACACCAAAATCTCACCGAGTACATGCGATGTTATTTGTTTGAACCTCCAGATCAAATTCAAAATTAAAGGAGTAGTTCCTATGGTGGTGCCCTCTATCAGAGGAGTCTAAGCGTAAAGTCTTGCTTTCACCTTCGTGATGCCCTGGTTAAACAAAAAACTTCCTTTTCTGATTTAATTTCGCATAGCAGTGGACTACCGAGCTTGGCTTGTCCAAGTGTCATAAGTCACAACAGCAACAACAAGATTATACATTTTTCTCATACTTATAAGTCGTATTCAAAGGTGCAAGAAAAATTTGAATGCAATTATTTTAATTTTTAAGTCAAATAAAAAGGCACTTGCTTTTTTTCCTCGCGTTTTCTTATGAATGCAAATATAGTTAAGTGTTTTCTGCTCTCATTTTATTTATTAGACTTGAAAATTCATTGAAAAATCAAATGATACGTTGATGTCAGTAAAAAAAAATTTTAAGAAACAATTTATTCCATTCTATTTAAATACTTTTTTACAGCTTCATATAAATTATTCATCTATCTTAATTCGCTTATATATTTAAATATTTATTTTTTGTATACAGAGTATTAGATAAGTTATCAAGTTTTAAGAAAAATATACAGATGCAACAATGAGTATTAAATTATTATGCTTTAAAATTTACAAATTTCTTGCAACTTTTAATGTTTCAAAAACATATTTCAAATTTAGTCTACTAGATTAACTGCTTTATTAAAGTGTTAACACTTAATTAGATATAAGATTATGAGACTCTAACACAAACTTATATATGAGTTAGTGTCCATTGGATCAAAAAATCTTAGATTTGGTAGAATTTACATTATCACGAGAATCAAATTTCTTTAATTGTAAGCTTAAATACTTTGGTATTTATTAAAAATGCTTTGTTAAAAAAATCTTTTTTTTTTATTCATTTCAACTAATGAAATTTTTATCGTTTAAGGTAAGACCCTGAAAATAATTGTAAAAATGCTATTAAAGGCGAAGAAATGCTATCAAAATCTTCAATATTTCATAAAAAATTATTCATAAAAACGATAAATTAAGCAAAACATTTTAATAAAATTATTTGCTTCAAAGATAACTTTTAAAGTGAAAACATTTGAACTAAATGTAAGCAACTTCGGTGTGTATTTAACATTTCATAACAAATTTACATAATAATCAATAAATAAATTACTTTATAATTAGATACCAAAATTCAAATGATTTATGTCACAATCAAAAATTGTGTAACGTTTAAATCTAATAAACTTGCAAAATTTGTTTGCTAAATGTGAATTTTCCAAAAATATTAATATATTTTTTTCTTTCTATCATAATCACAGTTTTATTATAAAATAACGAAACAAAAATAAATGTTGTGAATGGATATTTACTAGATTTATTAAATAAAAATTTTTGTATATTAATATTTTCTAAATTTATAAATAAGATAAACACAAGATTTCGTATGTGTTCTGTTCCTATATTTCTGGTTTGAAGTTAATGCGAAAAAGCGCATATTACATTAATTCTGAAATTATATATTGAAAGCATTAATAGGAAATATTTTGATTTTTTTTTTTTTTTTTTTGCAATGGCATCAGAACATGTTAACTCGAACATTCCCACAATAATTTATCAGAAAATTATAACGATAGCAAAATAGTTTTTTAAATGAACTTCAAAGTAGGTTCTTAAATTTAATCTTATATTATCATAAATTTTAAAAAATGATTATTGCGTTGATCAAAGAGTTTTCATTCATTGCCGATATCCTCAAAAACAAATTAATGTTTTTAATTTCTAAAGCATATTTTTAATTTTTAAATATTTGAAAGGACAAAGAACTAATTACAGTAATTATTTTATAATATTACATAAGAATTAATTGAAGCTTAACTAAGATACTTCTAAAGATTAAAGATGCTTAAATTATAACTTTTTTATTCTCTTCTTAAAAAGGAGAGAATAAAGAAGTTAAAATTCAAGTATCTTTAATCTTTTTGAATAAATTTATTTATTTCGTTATTAAAACATTGGATATGAAATACATAATAATTAAAATATAATTTTAAAAGTATAGATTTTATATCAATTAATTTATTAAAATTTTGTAATTTTTTACATTATTTGCTTATTTATTAATCTTCAGAAATTTCATAACTTCTGCTTTTTTGTAATGAACTACAACTAATTAATCCTTTTAACACAGATAGATTCTTATAAAAAATATAAAATGATTATAATTTATTACATAAAAATAATTTTGCATTTCAAATTCATTTTATTAGCAAAATTGAAATTATTTGAGAAAAATAATACATTTTTTGTAAAAAAAACAATTTATTATATAACAGCTAACTTCAATTATGATATAGTAAAAATCACGTGTTATTCTAGAAAAAACAAGTTTATATAAACGAGTTCTTGTAAATCTTCCCATGGTTCAAAGATAAAAACATATTTTGATAATTTTTTTGTTGCTTTTCTTTGACAATTGCTTAGATAAGAAACTTTTTAAGAAACATTTGATTTATAATATACAGAAATATTTTGATGAAAAAAGTTGCATTTTAAGCCATATATAATAAGTTATTCATACATTTTGTTAAAAGATAAGATTTTTATTCTCAAAAATCAGGAAAACATTGAAGTTCAATATTCTTTCACAGTACTTTAATAATAATTCATTAATGTCCAAAAGTTTACAGATTAGTAATATATTTATATATAATAAAACGTTCAATAAAGGTAGTTTGTTACACATACTTGTTGCTTGAAACAAATAAAAGAATATAATAAATTTTCATTAATTTATTCTGTGAAAAATTTAAAAATTCTTTCTCGTATACAATTTTTTTTACAAAAAATTTTATTAAATATATTGCAAATTTGATTTTTTATTCTTATAATCAACATAATATACATATACATATAATATCAATTATAATAATATCTCGATACATTTTAGGGACTAAATTTTTGAAAATTCTATAAGTTTATTTATTTAAAAGAATTAAGAGAAACCTAACTACCCAAATTATGAATATATTCTTTTAAACATGAAAAAAATAACTGTTATAGTCAATATTATGTAGTAAAATTAATTTTAAAATTATTTGTTAAAAAAAAGATGATAATAGCTCCTTAATAATAAATTTTTGGGAAAATACTCAAAATAATCACTATTCCTATTTAAAATACATTAAACATATGATTAAAAACTTTACAATATGAAAATAAAAATTTTTACTTCAAGTTTCGATTCTATAAAATTATTTTCAACTATTCTTATTAAGTTAATATAAATATATATTAAAGAAAACATTTTAACTTAGATTATTGTGTAAATCATTTTTAAAGCTATATCTTGCAAAATGTATTTTTTGTTATATTCAACATTCCTAATATATGCTATTAGCTCTAAACAAATTGTAATATTTACTCTCTTTTAGTTTTAAAAATTTTAAATTGATATATTTTTAAATGGTGAAGTTCATTAACAAAAAAATTGCGGTTAATAATATATCATGCTCCTCTTGCTGCATTTGATAGCGTTAGGGAAGAAGACTATAATCCAATTTACTTTATAGATGGGAGTAAAGTTAATGAAAAAGTAGGTCTTGCATATGTATGCTTTCAGAATGGTTTTGAAGTGAGTCATCAGGTATACCGCATTAGTGATTACAGTTATATTTTACAAGCGGAGTAACTCTGCCTTAATCCTGCTGTTAAAGATGCCATAAGCAAGCCTTTTCAAAAATTTCTAATTTGCAGTGACTCGATGTCATCTCTACTGGCTCTACAAGATGTAACTAGTTTTGAAAGACTTATAGTAGAAGTCCAGACTTCAATTAATATGTGTGATATCAAAAATATTTCCTTCACTTTCTCCCATGTCAAGGGTCATAGTGGTGTGTATGGAAATGAAAGAGCGGATTTCCTGGCCAAATCTTCTCTTTCACTTCCAAATAAACTCAATACCAGCTTACCCAAGTCTTTTTTCAAAACCACTACCAAAAAGAAGATTATCACAGAATGGAACTCAGGTTTCATTTCCTCTCCTAATTGTAAGTGGACCGAATATTTTTTCCCTTCAGTTCAATGCAGAATTAAGAACTACTGGTTTTACACTGACTTTAAAATTACGCAATTCCTCACTGGACATGGGAAATTCAATAGTTACGTACACCGTTTCCACATTAAAAACAGTGAGGTGTGCAAGTGCAACTCTGGGAGTGACAACCCTTCTCACATTCTTCTTGAATGCCCATCTGTTTCAGAAGTAAGGAACGAGCTTTGTAAAGACTTAAATAACAGGTGGCCCCCGATTATGGTGGACCTAGTTAAGAAAGAGAATTTTGAATTTTTTGTAAAATTTATCCATGCTGTTATCTAATTCATTTTTCATTTTTATATCCCTTTTTTTCTCTTTGCCTTCTTTTATTATTATTTTTTTTTCATCTCATGTATTATTTGGATTTGTTTTGTATTACATTTGTTGTACCTTCGGGCCCTGTGTGGTATTCCTTGGTGCACAGGGAGATATTTTTGTTTCCCCAAATAAAAAAATATATATATATGTCATTAATTTTTGTGAGTTATTCTGAATTTTTCTAGTATTTATTTCCACCTAAATAAATTTATCAAGACAAAAAATTTAACTAATAAATAAGAAAATAAATGATTTTTTCTTCCTTAAAATATTAAGGAAGAAAAATCATTTATTTTCTTATTTAAAAAAAATATTAGAAACATGAATAACAATAAAAATGAATTAGTTATGAAACTTTCATTATAAAAATCAACACTTTTCACTCAATGGGTTTCATGACAAAGACATATTTAGTTAAAACTTCCTCAAGATAACCTTTATTGACCTAGACTCCAGTAGATAGGGACTTTTTCACTTCGCAAATAGCTATGAAGCTCAATATAGCTCGGAAGGATACATTAGGAATGAGAATTTCTGTTTTCAATGCAAACATCTGTATAAGGATTTGTGTTTTATTAAGAATCTGGATCTACATGTGTTTCTTATGTATACAGATATAACCTTCCATAAATTTCATATTTAGCTCTCACTCGTTCTCTTATGAAAAGAAATGTCTATAAATATCTGTTAATAACGATGAAGACTCTTCAATTTGGTTTCCATAAAAAAAATGTGCAAAACTAAGTCAATAATTATTTTTCTGTCTTTTACTCTCCTTTATGAAAATGCTTACGATGACAGAGTAAGTTTTCTTGGAAAGAAAGCTAATACCAAACAACAGTAGTCATGATCAGAATTAAAATGTGTGTGAAATGTTACTTTAAATACAGCACTTTTAACACAAATAGTATCACTTTTTAATAAAGCAATTCAAAAACTGAAATTTAATATGTATGAAGAGATAATCGTTAATTTATATTTTTTATTAATGAATAAAAAATAATTACCCTTTTTACTTTGTGATTACATATTATAACTTATTGTTTAATATTTTTAATTTGTAAACATATCACTTAAATTGATCAAATAGTTTATTATTTATTGGTCATTTTAACTCTTATATATGTTATAAAATCCGATAATTTTTTTGTATAGAATGACTTCATTAGGTTTGGAATAAATGCAGTAATTAAGGATTAAATATCATTTAGGCAATCATAATTTCAATAATTTTGTATTCAAATTTTCGGTAATTCTAGATACAATATTTTTAAGTCTTTTTTAAAATCAATTTTTAAAGAATTATTTGTTTTAATTAAATAGCGAATATCATTCTTCTTTAAAGTAAAACTATAAATTTGAAATGAACATTCATTAAAAAATTCTTGAAATCTTGTTAGGTCTTTCCAATCAATTTTTTTCATCTTTTATCCTAATTCCACAATTATGAATAAAAATGTATAAACGACAACCCCTAATTTTTTAACCATTTAATGTAAATTAGAAAGAAGCTCTAAAAACAGAATATATTATCCCCCTTATTATAAATATCATTATTTACTGGTAAATAAAAATGTTAAGCAGAATTTTGTTTTTAATCATATCATAATATTAACATATATATCCATATATTTTTAATGTAATATCAGAAAATTCAATATAAAATTAAATAATAAATATCTTACATTTATATATTATAAATATTCTCTTAGTAATTCCATTC
The DNA here is from genome assembly GCA_037975125.1 of Latrodectus hesperus. Lineage (NCBI taxonomy): Eukaryota > Metazoa > Arthropoda > Arachnida > Araneae > Theridiidae > Latrodectus > Latrodectus hesperus. The sequence goes on along the minus strand of JAJQOW010001841.1, from coordinate 6,624 downwards.
GAATAATTTATTTAAATGGAATTATACCTAAAAAATATAACAAATATCATGAATTTTTATTAACAAACTAATTGATAAATTGGGCCGTGGTCGCCTTGTAGTTAGGGCATCGACTTTCTATCTGGTAGGGTGGAGTTCGATTCCCAATACCGCCAAAGACCAAATGTGTACATTCGATATACGTGCTCCTTAAATCTATAGAATCAAAAGTCCTGTGGTTGGTTGTTGAGCAATTACTATGGGTGTAATGGTCTGGAGAAAATGTCCTTCACCTCCAGATCAATGTCAAAATTGAGGGAGTGGATCTTCTGCAAAGCTTACCAACCGAGGAGCTCTGGTCGGACAGCAAGAGTTCCATCCAACATCTTGCTAGCTGGTCTAACGTTCGTGACTTTGTAGGAGTTTCTATACTTCAAAAGCTGAAGAAACTATCACAGGATCGGCTTATTTTTCTTCAGTGGATTCCATCCCACGTTAACCTGAAAGGCAACGAAGCTGCTGACTTTCTTCCAAAGGCAGTTACTAGTGAGACCTCGGCTCCATCTGGTCCACTTACCTTCCTTAAACTCTACTCACGTGCCAAGAAGATCAACCAAGCCATCTGGTCACTTCCACCCTTGCACCATTAGTACCAAAGCTACTCACCGGGAGGCTCCCTCACTCTTAAATGCGACAGGCGGAGCCAGACTACCATCACCCGCTTCCGAAGTGGACATCTTCGTTCCATTTCATTCTGCGAAGGACGTAAATGCTACGTGCCTTGTCCCAAATGCAACTCGGCGAGTGCGTCTCCGGAACATATTATCTTTTGCCTGGGACTTAATCAAGAGGACATCTTCGAATCACCTTTGCTAGTCATAGACTTTCTGGCGGTTCACGACGTCATGGACCTAGTTTAGCCCTGCTAAACAAAGGGGATTGGAAAGAAGATGAAGAAGAGCTCACTTAGAGCAAAGTCGCACTTTCACTTTCGAGGTGCTCTGGTTAAATGAAAGACACAACCTACTGACTTAAATTCGTATAGCCATGGACAGAGAAGGCTTTACTTGTCCAAGTAACATAAGTAACAACAGCAATCCAATTGTTAAATTTATATTTCACTAGTTAGATAGTTAGATTTTAGTTATAGGTTAAATTATTAAAAGATTTATAGGACTACTAATTTATTTGGATTGTATGTGAATATATAAGAATGATATATATTCATTTGTACAAAAACTATTAAATATAAGCATACCTTATTAAAGGATATAATTTGTGCTTTGATTTTTATTTCATGAATTTAATAATTTTAACTATGTAGCAATTTATCTTAGAGGTAATAAATAAAGAATAGATATAAACATCATTAATATACTGCAATAGAATCTGCATCTTTACTTAATGTTTAAAATAATAGTTTTAAGCAATTTTTTTATTTTAAAATGTACATGTATTAAAGAGAAACTTAGACTGTATGAATTGTTTAAAAAAACAATAATATATAATAAGTTATTAAGAAATATTTTCCAAAAACAGAAAATTAACCTAACATAAAAACTAATCTTAAATAACTATGAATCTATGAACGTAATGTCCGCTATGGATTTCTGACATTAAATTACAGATTTTTTCATGGTATAAAGGTTTGTTAATTTTTACTTCATGAAAATGTACGAAAAATCAGTTATTAATAGGCTTATTCAAAAACCATGATTGCTATCGGCATTGCAAAACACCATTTAATATGTGTACATGTTTGTGCGCATGCCTGATTGCTTGAGTATGGAATGTTTTAAAATCATTAATCCTTTGACAACTGATCAAAACTTCTAACCACACACACACACACCAGAAGTGCAATATTCAGAAGGAAGCATGTAAATCAAGTGAAATTTACATGAATTTTAAGGAGTGGGATATTTTTATCATTAACAATGTCGAACATAAATGCATCATGGGTAACTTTAGTTCCACCTACAAGAGCTATATAAAAAAAATTGCCAATTTAAAAAATGGTCAGTTTTTTTAATTATTTTATTTTAATGTGAATTTTTTATCTATACTATGCATATAGAGATTTTAACTATATTATTTGTAAGAAGCCATCGACAGTTTTTCAAACAATAGTCAAAGTTTGAAACTAATTTAGAGATTGAGATTTATAATTCGGGGAAATCGGAAAACATGTTTGATGAAATCAAGGAAAACTGTCGCTTGTAACATTGAATACAAGAGGGTATTACGGGACAACAGAACCGATTACACCCATCTTGAGGCATCGCATTATGTACATTGTACTCTTAGATTTCTCTACCACATCCCGAACAATAACACATGAATTTCAGTTTGTTAGGCATCCTGTAATGTCGACGTGTACCATTCAACGTTGTTTGAAGCTGAGAAGAACACGCACAAGGAGTCCATTGTTTCGATTACTCTCACAACCATTGGCACTGCCAATGGATATTAGTCCGAAGACATCGTAGTGACGGGATGATGAACTGTTATGTTGTGCACCTCCTCACTAGTCTTGCACACGGTATTATGGCTTAAAGTAGTATTACGTTTGACTCCTGCATTGCAATATTGTGTGCATTGCCTTGATATTGAACAGCCTGAGGGGTTGGACCCTATGGTCCCTTCATACTTCCAACACTTACCATCATCCATATGCCAATAGGATGATGCTCGACCACAGGTGGCACGCATTGTTAAAGTGTACTTTACCGATTAGATTGAATAGCGTTCCCTGGACTGCTTGAAATACCACCAAAAAAAGAACTCCCAACAGACCAACATGGAGTTCCTGAGATTTTCTTGAAAGATCGTCACCGCAGTTTACTCCTCACAAAGCTGATGATTCATCTCAACAAACGAGGATTGGAACTTTGCCAGGATTCAGGCCACGCTTCAGAACACGATCTTGAATGTTCTGCAGACGAGTCAGAAAACTATTCTTTAAGTTAACTTTCTTCAACAATTAGTAATGGTGTATAAAATTTTCTTATGAACTTAATGAAATTTAAGAACTATATGTTCCGAATTGTTTGAACTTTTCGAACATTATGAGCCCGCTTTAGAACTTAAAAAACTTTGTGAATCCTATTCCCTTTTAGTACTTTAGAAACCTTTTAAATAATATTTTGAACCTATAATGCTTTTAAAAGCTAAGGTGCTTATTAAACTTGTATAAGCTGCCTGCCTGCCTGTATATAGTTATCAGCTTTTGTATCATGCCATTTTTTTCCTTTTCATAATTAATTGTTCATACTATTTAGAATATTGCTTTCAATGTATATAATGTTTTTAATGCCATAATTACCCTAGAAATTGTTAACTGTCTTTTCATTGATTGTAAATTGTTTCTCCATTGATTGTTGTATGTGTCATCATGTTATTTTTATTTTTAACTCAGAGAAAATATTTAATGCTATTGCCTGATGTTCAACAGGACTTAAAGCCCCTTAAAATGTTTTGCAACTTCTTGCTACCAATTTGTAAGCAAAATGTCTTTGCCTTGTTAAATGCCACTATGGTGGCGCCCTCATGGACCTCGTAGAAGTGTCGAGCATACTAGGTGTTGAGGAGACGGCACCCGTTAACCTTAAGGTACAGTCCGGGGGCTCCCCACACAGTTATGCATGTATGCTCTGTCACCAATCGATAATCTGCGGTCCATTCTTGAACAACAGGACGCACCATTATCTGCTGCACCAGGTCAGTTTCTGCAATATATAGAAGCCGCATTGACAGCTTTACCACAAAGATACATCGAAAATCTCTTTTATTTTATGACGAGGAGTGTGGCGTAATAAAAGTGGTCTCTGAACTAACTGCTGGGTTTGTCATCATCCACATTTCAAAGGAAGCTGTACTTCTGCTCTCTGCACTAACTGCTGGGTTTGTCATCATCCACATTTCAAAGGAAGCTGTACTTATGCTCTTTGCACTAACTGCTGCGTTTGTCATCATCCACATTTCAAAGGAAGCTGTAGTTTTAATCATATGATCTTTATACAACGTGTTACATACCAAAAAGTCTCTGCACTAACTGCTGAGTTTGTCATCATCCACATTTCAAAGGAAGCTGTACTTCTGCTCTTTGCACTAACTGCTGTGTTTGTCATCATCCACATTTCAAAGGAAGCTGTAATTTTAATTATATGATCTTTATACAACGTGTTATATACCAAAATGTCTCTGCACTAACTGCTGAGTTTGTCATCATCCACATTTCAAAGGAAGCTGTACTTCTGCTCTCTGCACTAACTGCTGGGTTTGTCATCATCCACATTTCAAAGGAAGCTGTACTTCTGCTCTCTGCACTAACTGCTGAGTTTGTCATCATCCACATTTCAAAGGAAGCTGTACTTCTGCTCTCTGCTCTAACTGCTGTGTTTGTCATTATCCACATTTCAAAGGAAGCTGTAATTTTAATCACATGATCTTTGTACAACGTGTTATATACCAAAAACTCTCTGCACTAACTGCTTGGTTTGTCATCATCCACATTTCAAAGGAAGCTGTACTTCTGCTCTCTGCACTAACTGCTGGGTTTGTCATCATCCACATTTCAAAGGAAGCTGTACTTCTGCTCTCTGCACTAACTGCCGGGTTTGTCATCATCCACATTTCAAAGGATGCTGTAATTTTAATCATATGATCTTTATACAACGTGTTATATACCAAAAAAATTTGTGGTGATGTATCTTGTCATGCTTAATGCTGCATTTTGGTGTCCAACAATGTTACTCAAACACTGTAACGTTTTACTCTCAATCAAGTGCATGAATATGTATCGAACAGTTATCAACATTGATTTGAAGGAAAAAGATGAGAGTTTTATCTGTACAGATAAATAAATATACTATTTAATTATTGACGTAAGAAAATTTAAATATATCAAGCAATTTTAAAGTTTTTTTTCAAAAAATTATTAAGCTTTCCTTCAGAAATAATGCATGAAATTATACATCATTTTTCATGCTCATAACTATTTACATATTATTTTCATTACAAATTTTTTAACACATTAAATTTCAGTGACAGTATTTGTAAGCTTGAAATTGTTAAATCATTAGTAATATAAAATTCAATATGTTTGCAATTACAATATGCTTGCAATTAAAAAATAGAAAGAGGACCGTTTTTTCCCACTTTTTATGTTTTGCTAAAGTCAAAGCAAACTTTTCTTTGATTTTGCTATTTTCAACAACAACTGTAATAGGAAATCCTGGAGTCCCAGCGCCGTAATCCTTGAAAGTTCGATCCCGTATAACAAGAGAAATAGACCAGGAGAGTGTCATTTTCAAAGTGGAAAAGCCGTAAAACTTTCTTAAGGGGAGAAACTTTTACCCCGAGTAAATTCCATTCTATACTACTCATACGATAAATTCTCTTAAAGACACTTGCTTTGAACTTCATTCCCTTTTTTAGGAATCCTAGATGGCTGTGACAATATTTGGATGTATATGTTGCTGTCAATCGAGATTTTGTTCATGACAAAATTTTAATTATTATCAAATAAATAAAACCTCTAATAATTAGCAATGATTATGCAATATATATTAATTGAAAATTGCAGTTTTAATATTATGGTATATAGCATAATTACAACAGAAAATTAATTTTTGAACAAATTAACTCTTATTTATTGCTCTAAATTTTATTTCAAATAAAGATTTAAGGTTTAAAGACAAAATTTTAATTATTATCAAAACAATAAAACCTCTAATAATTAGCAATGATTATGCAATATATATTAATTGAAAATTGCAGTTTTAATATTATGGTATACAGCATAATTACAACAGAAAATTAATTTTAGAGCAAATTAACTCTTATTTATTGCTTTAAATTTTATTTCAAATAAAGATTTAAGGTTTTAAGACAAAATTTTAATTATTATCAAATTAATAAAACCTCTAATAATTTGCAATGATTATGCAATATATATTAATTGAAAATTGCAGTTTTAATATTATGGTATACAGCATAATTACAACAGAAAATTAATTTTAGAGCATATTAACTCTTATTTATTGCTCTAAATTTTATTTCAAATAAAGTTTTAAGGTTTAAAATAGAATTGCATTCAATGGACTTTTTTGTAAATTTGCTATGTATAATATAAGCTAATTTTATTACTTTTAATTAATTATGAGATTATTTTCTTAAAAAATAGACTGAAAATTAAAAGATTTATTAAAGTTAAATGAATTATATTTCAATATCAATATAAATTTCCCCGATATTCACATAATATTTTAAATACTCACTCTCTCTCTCCATTTGAGTCCTGTTGTTGTACAATGTGTAGCTATTAGGATTTCCATCTTTCAATTCTACAAGAGGAGGAAATGACGACACCATTTTATAGTGGGGCATATACTTTAAAATAAATATATTTCTCTAAATAAAAGACAAAAAATTCATTCAATTATTATTATGAAAAAGTGTGGAGTTTTAAGTTTAAAAGTTTGATTGTTGCCAAATCAAACTAAAAAGACTAAAAATCAGTGTGTTTCATCGTTACAAATTTTAATTCAAGAAACAGCCTTAAGGAGGGGATTTGGCGTTATATTTTAGCGCAACAATTGGAAACAACAAAAAGTTATAGACTGCATTGTGTTAGTATTTTTC